>JAHWFO010103163.1:213572-305444 GCA_023313115.1 Rhysida immarginata
CAGTGAACTTAAACTTTTGTCGCGAACTGTAGGTAAGGTTAAGTTTATAACCAGTAAACGTTAAAAAAGCCCTCCCCCACAATACACTGATTAATAAAGTTAAGAGATTTAAATAAAATTAATAGTGGCCATTCAGAATCCATCAGTGAAACGACGCGCTATAAAAAGTTTCAGCATCCATTTAACATTTTATAAAATTAATAAAAATTTAAACTTATAAAAAAATGTTTAAAGCTAAATGGGCTTTTTAATATACAGGGTGTCTTAAAAAACAAACGTGACGTTTGCGAATCCATTGGTGCGCGTTATCAGCTTTGTCTGGACAATGACGGTCATCAATTTGAACATTTGCGAACATGATTCTTTAATTATATTTGTCTTCTGTTATTCAAGCCTTTAAACTTGTCTCTATCTTCATAAATAATGTTTTTATAGTCATTCAAAGTGTTAGTACATTTTTTTTGAGACATCCTGTATATTTACAAACCTTTTCTTTCTTTTTACAAATTAAAGCAATAGAAATTAATTAAACAAATTTAACAATTTGGGTGGAGTCGGAAGAGTCATGTTTTTTTTCCATTTTTCGGTAACGCATTCAGTTGACATTTATGAAAAAATAAATGAAAACTAAATGATACAGAAAGTGATAATTAAATGAGAGTCGATAAAATCTACATAGTTCGTAAAAATTAAAATTTATTAAACATAAATTATAAAAAAAAATCCAAAATATTAAATTTCAAAAACTTGTGACGTCATAACTCCGCCAACCAATAATGTGTCTTCCAGCTATGCCTTCTTTGTATAATTTGCTCCTTTTCTCTTTTTAATTTAGCTCGATTAATTAACGAATTCTCACTTGGATATTTCTAATATTGAAGTATCGCATGTCACCATAAATTTAACTGAGCAGCTATTCTTGCTGACAGTCCCGATGATAACTATTGAAATGAAGATGGATTACGAATAGCGCCAATTCGTCTGCTCAAATCCCATCAGCTGTTGAGGTCTCACCTTTTTTTTACATTATGGGGCAAATAGGGAGAGAGCGACTGCAGCACTGCGGTCCTAAAATTTTTTCCTCTCCATATCCCGCACTCGCCCTCGCGAGTATGGACTCCAAATGAGTAATCGTCGTTGAATGGCTTGTTTACTGTTTTCTGCAATTTCAGTCGACTGTTGGCGGTATTATACCCACTGTGGGAAAAAATGGCTACGCGCAGTTTAACGGAGGTGTTTATATTGATGAGGAACAATGCAATGCAAAGCAGACACATATTCTCGGAACAGGTAAAGGGAAACTGATGACAATACTCTTACTACTATGCTGGCACGTTTAATCCCTTTAATAACTTCATACCTACGCTTTAATCGAGATTTGAGAAGATGAAAATGAAATAAACCCTAGAAACCTCTTCTAAGCCCTATTTAAACGTACTCGATGTTATTTTGTTTCATTCTTTAACCACATTAATTTCTGTTTCCTCAAATTATAGTCATTTCTAATTGATCGACGTTTTGGTGATTTTATTAATACTTTTCTGTGATGTGTCGCATTTATTTTAGATTATGGACGATCGTGTTGCATTGGTTCATCGAGACCCAGAAATGGGATTACATTCTGGAAAGGATTCTCGATTGCCACCGGAATGGTTTGTAAGATATCGTCTCTCGTTTAATAATAATAGTCAAAGGAAATAAATTTTAATATTAACTGTTATTATTTCATATTGTGATTGCTGTTGATATTATTATTAATTATGTTTTAAAAAAATAAATGCATTGAGATCTTTTAAAGGGTCACTAATATTCATAATCGGGTTAATTAGTAGTATCTGCACAATCATGTGATGATCTGGTCATACAAGCAAGTGAAATTTTTATAAGTTGACCATTACTTCTTGGCCCTTTTTTGTGACCAATAGATAAGGGGATATACAGGGTGTTTCTAAATTATCTCCCATATTATACATGTTTATTACTCAAAAACATATTACAGATTTTAACGTGTTTATTTTTATTCACAAAGAAAAGCACAAAAAGTTTCTTAGCATGCCTTAATAAATTTCAATGTGCCCCCTCCCCCATTTATGGCGTGAAGGACGTCAAAGCAAAACTCGATTTCTTCCCATGTTCGGGCTAGCATTTTGGTGCGGTTTAATGCATGATCGAGTAATCGGACCTTTCTATTTTGCTGAAGATACCAATACTGCTGCAACCTACCTAGATATACTGGAGAACTACCTGATTCCACAGGTGGAAGAACTGCAGCCCAACATAGTCTACCAACAAGATGGAGCATCTCCTCACTGGGGCCTGCAAGTTAGGCAGTGCCTTGATAAGAACTTTCTAGGACAATGGATTGGAAGGGATGGGCCAATCCCTTGGCCCCCTCCCTCACCCGATGCGAACCCACTGGATTTTTTCTTCAGGGTATATGTGAAAGGCAGAGTGTACAAGACCAACGTTGATAACATTGAAACTCTCAAGAATAGAATAATTGAAACAATTGGTGAAATCACTCCCGAAATGCTAGCCCAAACATGAGAGGAAATTAGAGTTTCGCTTTGATGTCGTTCACGCCATAAATGGGGAGTGCATTGAAATTTATTAAGACATGCTAAGAAACTTTTTGAGTTTTCTTGTGAATAAAAAAAATCACGTTAAAATCTGTAGTAGTTTTTGAGTTATAAACATGTACCGGGTGATCCAAAAGTGTGTTACATTTTTTCATGAAACTAATAAATTGTTTTGCTGTGACGAATCCTTTAGCAAAACAACGTGCGATATCTAAAGGAGGTGGTGTATCGTGAAAAGTGCGGAACTCTGGTAGAGCTGGAACAAAAGATTAACGATGCAATTGCCGCCATACCAAGTCCGACTTATCATTGCGTTATGGTATACATGTGCCATCGAGCAGCAATTTGTATTGCCAGAGAAGGCAAATACATTGAATCCATAATCGATGTATCATAAAACACAAATTGTTATCGAAGAGTTGTCATACAAAGTTTCATGAAAAAATGTAAAAAAAATGTAACACACTTTTGGAACACCCGGTATAATACAGGAGATAATTTAGAAACACCCTGCATGTCAGCTGATTAAGGTGGTGGGGGGAGGGGGGAGACACTTATAATTTCACTTTTCTTGGTAATTTTCACCAGTCATTGCATGAGTGTGCCAATATAGTATAGTCTGCGTAAATCAAAGTCAGTTAAGTCAAAATTTTGCTTAAGTTGAAATAAATTTGAAGTCCCTGCTCCTACATGAATTTACAATGCAATCTTCATCAAAAAGTCAAAGTGTTTTTTGTTTAATTCGGGATAAATCAAACGTTAGGGAAAGAAAAGCAAAAAAATTGAGCAAAAAAAAAATAATGTGAGATAACCAATTACGTATTTGATTGATGAACAACATCAAATTATGTGAACTGAGCCAATTAGATTATGTGAACAGAAGCCAATAAGATTATAATACATGAATCAGATTAAAGTGAAGCAAATGGTAACAATTTAGACAGTATTTTAGAAATGAAACTGTATTTAAGAACATGTAAAGCATAGCCTACAGTGGGTGATCGATTAACGAACTTAATCTGTTCCAAGATGATGTTTGCTACCCTAATTGTTCGTTATACCGATCATGGATTTATCATAGATTATTATGGGAATTTGATTAATTCATTCTGGAGAACCAAAAAGTAAACAAATATAAACCTAAGGTAGTGTTCAGAGTTCCTGAGGATGAGATTATTCTCGAAACATGTCCAACAGAAATAAAAACGCTACCGTATTGCTATTATAAGACCCATCTTTATTTCGATTCTACCAGCAATACTGACCACATATGCAACTATTGGCATTATCCTTGCCTTTAATGTGTTCACATCGGAGACTGGTGTAGCATACATTTTATTCTTAACATATCCCCACAGGAAAAAGCCTAAGGGTGTTATGCCTGGAGAACATGGGGGACCATGTTATAGGACCATCTCTTCCAAACAGTTGGTTGGAAAACGTTGAATTGAGGAATTCACGAACTGATAACGCTCAATCTGGCAAAGCACCATTCTGTTGATAAATTACCCATGGTTGGTACTCCTCTAATTGAGGTGCTACTTAGTACTGCAGCATGCACAAATAAACCAGTCCTATAATGGAGGATTCAGCATAGATGCTATTTTCAATATGATCGATATTAGTGCCACCTATATTGCTTCAACTCCTACCTTACCAACAATTTAAAAATTTGAGATGGAGATCATAATACAAAAATCTGTATGTATCGATCTGACATAGCTTTTTTTTTTTTTTATTAATTTTCTTTATCAAAGAAAACCTTTGTGCTCTTACATTTGTACTTTTTATACACTGAACTTAAAAGGATTTAGGAAATGTTTTGGAAAAAAAAATTTCAGTTGCCTCCACTTGGCATATCCGGGGTATAAAGTGACAGTGTTTATAACCAAATGATAATAATTAGATGTATTGGCTGTGGATTCCTTCTCCTGCCTTGGTGACCATCCCTTTCATTTGAACAAGGAAGTAAGAAGAGGGGTTAGTAAGAGTGGTCAAATTCTAAAGAAAAATTAAACATGTTACCCATTTTTTGAATCCTATAGAAATTTCGCTTCTTGGTTGGACTCTTCCACTATGAATACTGCCTAAGGTGGTGAAACTATCTCATTTGTGTGAATAGTAGCTGCAGTCCATGAAATTATTAACTATACAGGATATATAAAATTGTTTATCTGATTTCAATATTCTGTATATTTTTAAAAAAAACATATTTAGATGCGGGATAAGTTGCAATTGTATAATTTGCTCAGAATATACTCAAGTTGTGACATGCTAGCTTATAAGTGTTCAATATGATCCTCGTCGGCAGCCATTCACTCGATACTCAAGTTCCTCCCATACTTGCATATTTGGTATCACTTCATTTATGGCGGTTGTGATTCGAGTATTGAGCTCATCCCAATTTCCTGGTAAGATAAGGCACATAAACACAATCTTTAATGAAGCCCCCACAAAAAAAAATGACAAACTGTCAGGTCAGGGGAACAAGGAACAAGGTGGCCATTATTGAAGTGCCAAATCTTGAGCCCCTGTGTGCCCAATCCAATGATTGTGATGCTCTTCATTAAGGAATCTTCTGACTTCAAAAGCCGCATTCACAAGCATGCTAGAAAGATCTGTGCACGTGAGATTTTTCAGCCAGGCTAGAAAATTCCTCCCAGATTTGGTTCTCGCAAGGTCATTCACATGTTCGATAGTCATTTCTTGCATGAGAAAGGATTGCAAGAGTTTTCTGTTTGAAACAGAAAAAGTACAGCTCTCGCGCGTTACAGCGAGAAAGTGCCCAGATTCCAGCCAGTCCGATCAGAGCATTCCACTCTTCTGATTGGTTGCCTGTTGCAAAGCAATGTTGAACACAGCTGGCACACAAGATTCCTCCATGTTGTTGAAGAATCAAGAGCGGCATTTAAAAAAACGATTGAATGAGAGGCCACAATGAAAGGAAAATTTTAATTGTAATTCTGGATTTTTGCTGTAGTTCTTTTAAAAGAAATTTATTATGTTCAAGTTTTAATAATTAAATATTTTTGATATGAATTTGTAAAGAGATTTATTTTGACTACAACTTTATATAATTCAATTTTTTTTCACTTTTTATATTTATTCAGTTTTGACTTTTTTGATCAGGTCGAGGTTAATAACTTATAATTGTAATTACTTAATATTCACTCAACATTTGACTTAGTTAAATTTTTGACTAATTAGTTAAATATAAAGTGTTTCAAAGGGGTTAAAATTGTCATTACGGCGTAGAAGTGTTTCAGCCTTTTTCTTCATGAAGTAATCTCTTGTGCAATTGAGCTCTCGTGAAGGAAAGTCTTGCACACAAGAGGCGGGTTCTTTAGCTCAGCCGGATTTGCCAGCCGGCTGATAGAGACACTCAATGATGACATCATCGGATGGAAAATCAAGAAGAACGCTAGGCTGAAACAATGATATGACGTCATCACCTGGCGTCAATGTCAGCTGGCTGACGAAGCCGCTAAGATAAAGAACCCGCCTAAGGCATGTTGTTCTCACTAAAGTGAATGTCTCGTGCAAAGTGCCAGAACTTTTCTCGCGTGTGCAGGTCTTTCTAGCTTAAAGGAAGCTCAAGATGGGTCTGTGAGGTTTTAATCCTAAGCCTTACCTCAGATGTTAAATTATTGATGAAGGAAAGAAAATTTCACAGCCTGGATTCAAACCAGGAAACTTCGGCTAATGTCATTGATACGCTAATCAATTTCGTGACTGTGGACATGAAGGCATTATGCTATTTTCATGTCCTTTGGGCTGGGTTAGAGCAGTTACCTAATCCACAGGCTGGGACTATGTGGTTGTTTTTCTAGCTTTCTTGTGAATAGGACATAAGTGCCAGTGTGGTAGTGGTCCATCCTGTTGAAACACAAAATCAGCCTATAATTTGTAACATTTTTGCTTCGGGGTTGCCATTTCAACATAACTGATGGGAGCTCACTAAGCCTTTTAGATGTGCCTGGGAGACTTCTAGTGGCAGTGAAACAAAACTTGACAATCCTCTCTTTCCAATGGAATGCCAATCGTTTACGTGTGATCAATGGTTGTGGAGCCATAGCATTTTGAAATCTGATGAACACTTCGATGCAGCCTGTATATGCTTATGCCTGAATTTTATATGCTTCAGATAATTTTATATCATATTTCAGTTTTATTGTACACATAATATGACCAAAATAATGGTAAACGATAGCACGAGTCTAGCCGTTATGATAAACATTGAAGTTTCTTCCAGGTATGTAAATATGAAACCAGAATTTTTGTATAGAAAATACACGTTTATTGAATGAAAATGATAAAAAATATTTTTTTTGAAATATTGCTCATCGCTTGCTATACATTTTTTCCCACCTGTCAGACAATTTGTGGATGCCACCCTTAAAAAACTGTTGCCCTTTTGAGGCAAACCAGTCATTGAGCCATTTTCGTAAGAAGTGAAGCGCTGCTCAGCAAGTGCATGTCCCATCGGTGCAAATAAGTAGTAATCGGACTGAGCCAAGTCTGGTGAGTAAGCCGCATGTGAAAGTATTTCCCAACTAAATGCCTCAATCGTTTCCTTGACCTGTTTTGCTGTGTGTGATGATACATTATCATGAAGCAAAATCACTTTGTGTTGCCTTTTTTGATATTCTGGTCGTTTTTCACGCAAAGCTTGATTCAAAACAATGTTGTTAGTAGCATTTAGTATTAACTGTTTCGTCAGGTTTCAGCAGCTCATAATAGATCACACACTTCTGATTCCACCAAACACAGAGCATCGTTTCCCACATCAAAATAGCCACTTTTGAATTTTGTAAACCACTCAAAGCACTGTGATTTACCAAGAGCATGCTCACCGTAAGCTTCAACAAGCATTCGATGAGATTCTGCAGCAGTTTTTTTCAAATGGTAACAGAAAATCAATGCTGTCCGCAAATTGTAGTTTCCAGGCAAAAAATTCAACATGTTCAACACTATTACAAACTATGCTGTTGTATGAAACTTGTATTGTTGTGAGTTGAAAATCTTTGTCAGATGTCAGAGTAAGAAAATGGCACCAACTATGCGGTTTGACTGTAACTACATTGAGAGCTAGGGCCATCTATGGGCAAATTCCGGTTTCATATTTACAGATCTGGTATACTGTGACTGACTTTGTAGCATAAACTGACTATGTTTCTGTATTTGTCCTGTATGATAATTTCGGGTCATGATACACATGAACAACTAGATCTAGTGCGTGTTTGCCTTTTTATTCCTGAAAACTTAGAGTAAACTACAAACATGTGAATTATGTATATCTGATTTTTACCAAGTGAATTTACGATTTCAATTATAAGATGTAGATTATGTTAGGTGTATTTTTCTCATCTTTACTTTGTGGTTTTTAACCTTTGGAAAATACTAAGTAATACATAATTTTATTTTCTTTATTTTTTCAGGGTGGATAGCTTGGAAGAAATTCAATATCAAATTACACGGATAAAACAAATGAGTAAGAATTTATTTGCTTTTATTTTAGAAGCCTAAGGAATGTACTTCTTTGAATTTTGAGACAATCAAAGATAAATTGCAAAAAAAAAAAAAAAAAAAAATTAAGGACTTTGATAAATTGAATCTAAAGGAAGAGAAAAATACTTCGATTTATAGAGGTCTTTGGTTTATCAGGGGTTTGATTTATCGAGGTTAAGTGAAATAAAATTTGAATTATCAACGTTCAATTTGTCGAGATAAAGTTAAAAAGAATTTGAATAATGGGTTTTGTGTGAGATTTGACTAGCCGTATGGAAATGAAGCAATGCAAATTACAAATTATAAATGAAAATAGAAATTTATTTATGTACATGTGAATACATAATCACATAGTGTACCTAGAAAGCATATTTAATTTTTGACTGCTTTATAGCATGAAGCATTTGCATGTCTATGTCAATTGTGAAAAGGGCTGAAAACACGCCACAGCACCACTGAACTTTTCAAACTAAGTTTGTATCGCAGCAATAGCACCTCTTGCCTGTTTTGCCAAAATCCTCATTATCATCACCATTGTCGTCTTCATCATCCTACAGTTGACTGATTCAACAATTCACTATCTGGGATCAATCCTCTAACTGGAATGTCTTGGTCCATATTGATATAATCTTCAAAAATAGTATTTTTTACATTGAAGTAGATTACAACGGAGTTCCAATTTGCTTCAGTATACTTACCCGAACCTCAACATGGGTGGCTGTTTTTGTTACAGAGGCTCTGGCAAGACGGGCCCCAACAATCATACCTCTTTCGAAATCTAAGAGGTCAGCCATAACGGAGTTTCAACACCCACAATATATTTAGCATCTACATGTTATCGCTGCTACCATTTGCCTGCTAGATGACATGGTTCAAAACTAGAGGGCAGGAGTATACGACATGTTTCCCTAGAGCATTCATTGTGTGAGGGTTGGGGCATAAGTCATAGCAACAATGTTTTTTGTTTTTATTTTGTGAGAATTCGAGCATGGGTAGAAAATATGAAATATACAGATGAAAGGACAAGGAATAGATGAAATGCACCCACTTTTAACAACATGACCTCATGTTTATTAAGGTAATTGACATAACATTACAGGTTTCAAGTTCCAGAATAAGTTAACAGAAATCAAAATAGAGAGAGGCTATTTTGATATATGAGCGTTGTTCAACTCCATTTATATTCATCCTACACGGTGGTTGACTAACAATGATAGTAAAATTTTTGCTGTACCCTTTGCTTAAACTAACGTCATATACAGAAAGAGCAAGCCAGGAAAGGAAAGAAAACTACTTTCCTGGCGGCAGAGAGTGGTCAGAATGGCAGAAAAAAATTCAGATTGTTGTAATGCTAAATGCATGGAAAATGAATAGGACAATTAAATCAATGATACTTCCATATCCAAAAGCCCCAGATTATTCCAAAAACAATTTTATTTAATGAAAGTGAGCTATTTACTCCATAGTTACAAAATAACAGCTGACAGTACACACATTATTACTCCAGATAAGTTCCGCACAAATGGTAATCTTTAAAACAATCATATCTACATCTGAAATTGTTGGTTAATGCATAGATTATGGAAATTTATATGGAGTAAATAACTCACTTTCATTAAATGAAATTGTTTTTGGAATAATCTGGAGCTTTTGGATATGGAAGTAGCGTTGACTTAATGGTCCTATTCATTTTCCATGCATTTAGCATTACAACAATCTGAATTTTTTTCTGCCGTTCTGATCACTCTTTGCCACCAGGAAAATAGTTTTCTTTGCTTCCCTGACCTGCTCTTTCTGTCTATGATGTTAGCTTTGGCAAAGGGTACAGCAAAATTTTTACATTCACTTGTAAGAACTGATTTTAACATTGCTCTCTGTAAAGACAAGAAATCACAGAGCCATCTGGTGTTGAGGAAAGATACTACGGATGCACGGCTTCCTTTAAGACAAATGATATTTTGTGATTCCATCCCTTAGCTCTGAGAAAAAAAAATAGTTGCCATGACTTATTCCCCAATCCTTGTATTTACATAAGTTTTCATATTATTTTATCCAACCCTTGTGTGTATTCAAAGAATCTTCATTCATCCAATATGAAAAAAAACAAAAAAAAACAAACTGCGATGCTTTCTCACTTTGCTGGATTTTAAATTTTAATGAAGATATTTTATTAAAATACTTTATTTATGCTGTATATTTTTTAAATTTCATTTTTAATAAGAAAATTTAAGGTAAAATAGGAAAAGAGATTTAAACTTTTATTTCATTGGAAAATTTATTATGATGTTTTCTCTTGTTTCAGTGAAGGAATTGGCTGTTTTGCATGACAAACATTTGCATCGGCCAAGTTTAGATGATAGTATGGAAGAAGAGCACACGGTTGAAATCATGACTCAAGAAATTACACAGGTGAGAAATCTTTAATTACCAAGTAGCAAGAGAAACCTCCTAATAATTGTGAATTATTGAACAACAATTTCAGTTACTAATAAAATTGGATCAATTTTTAATTAAATACATGTACTCCTGAATACAAGATGGTTTTCTTTCCAAAACAACTTTGGATACCTTAAAATTGAATAAAGCAAAACCAGATTTCTGAATTGTGCAATATTTCATCATTCTCTGAAAGTTGTTTTTTTTTTTTTTGTTTTCCATGCAAAAGAAAAATTATAAAGGGATAGCAATATTTTAAGTGAAATTTACCAAAAATATTGCTGTAATATGTCATTTAATATTTTTAACCCATTCTCTTGGATAATGATTCTAGCAAGCAAGGATTGTTATTATTATTATTATTATTATTATTATTATTATTATTATTATTATTATTTTTTATTAAAGTGGGTTAGGTTATCATAGTACAAAGCCAACGATAACCTTGGCACTGATTCCTCGAGGGAATGTTGCACCAAACCAACACCACCTAGACAGAAGGCCTGTGCATAGAAACGTCATACATTGTTACATCACACTGACGCGGCTATTGTTAATCTTATTTCTACCAATAATAAGCTCTAAATTTGGCCGTTTGATGATGATGATGTAACAATGTATGACATTTCTGTGTGCAAACCTTCTGTATAGGTGGTGTTGATCAAACCCAATGACAAACACAAACATCCACGCTCTCTCTGAAATTCGAACCCACGATTCTCTGGTTCAGAGGGTGACAAGACCTATGCCCTAGCACTCTCGGCCACCGAGCTGACTAGGCAAGAATTATTGAAATTTATAAGAATTTATAATTTTTATGTCTGTCCTGAAGGTCATTTATTATACAGTAATATTTATAGTCTGCAGATCGGATCTTGAGCCCTGACCTGTTATACTGAGCATTCAGAAAATAGAATAAGTGATCGCTTAGACAGTCATAAACGAACACCAAGCATGAGAAAAAACATACTTGCCTGGAAAGGGATGCAAAAATAAAGAGTGTACATTATAGTGAGATGCTATGAACCAAACATGTAATTCACTTTTTTCCTAATTTTTTCATCGGCAAAAGGAAATGCAAAAGTGAATTCTCGAAAACAAGATGGCAAAGTTCAACTATCCCCATTTCATTGTTTTGTATATCGTTTCATTTTTATTAATAATGTCCAACAAAGGACAAGTGCATGAAAAAAAAATGGATAAATTGGCAACACTGCTCACACTCAAATTTTATACATAATGAGTCAAAAGTGTGTTACCCCCTTCCTAACTTGGATACCAATGTAGTTACGCAAATTCCAATACTAGGAATGAATAGGAACTTGAGGGTGCTCTATCTGATGGAGCACCTGTCATTATCTCAGATATGCAAACTAGGACACATTCTAGCTCATAAACCGTAAGAGATACAATTCCAATTGCACATCTATTCAACAGCAAATTCCAAACAAAACAAAAAAAGTTCACCAAAATCCGATGTGCAGATCACCCACAATCCTCATTGCAAGCTCTGCAACATTAAAATCTTGATTCCTGTCAAGATTGAGGCAAAGGATGAGTGTCCATATGAGGAAACAAGAGCAACAGAGTCCAAAGATCCTGGATTCAAGTCTTTGAAGCAACCACTGAGTGTTTTTTCTTGTAAATACCATTTCCCAAACATGCAAATTGTTTCATGCACCATCCTCATCCTGTTCTGGAAAGTTCCACAATTTACCACAGAGTCACCAGTTTCCTGTGACTCAAGCTGAGAAAAAAAACATCAGACCAAAGCAAGATGACACAGTACACTAAACAGAAAATGATCAACAAAAGTCCCTCTGCTTTGGTCAGGCGAGGCAAAATTATCATGCAACAACCAGGCATTGTTGAAATGTCGTGCGGAATTATGCTATCGTGCAAGTGGACATCACATTGATCACTATCTGGATTGATGGAAAGACTTAGTTTGTATCAGATGACTGTTTGTAAGCAACAAACAGTAGAAGAGTCAATTGTCCTGTTGCAGAGCTTGCTATGAGGATTGTGGGCGATCCGCTCATTGGATTTTGCTGAACTTTTTTCTGTTTTGTTTAGAATTTGCTGTTGAACAAAGGTGCAATTGGAATTTTTTGTGAATCTCTTATAGTTTTCGAGATAGAATTCGGATGTGTCCTAATTTGCATATTTGAGATGATGAAAGGTGCTCCATCAGATAGAGCACCCTCAAATTCCTATTCGTTCCCTGTATTGGAATTTGTGTAACTGCATTGGTATCTAAGATAGGAAGGTGGGTAACAGACTTTTGACTCGCCTTGTATATCTCTTTAAGAAACTTTTGATGAATTGAATGATAATGAATCAGATTTTGAAGGTTTTTAATAGTAAATGGTTATGAATTAAATTAAATGTAAAACGTAAAGAGGTTTTCTGTATATTCATGCATATATGAGGTGCGATCAAAAAATTTCATGCGCAAATGGTAGCATGAGTCAACAAATACAGTAAATTATAGCCCTAACATTCATAAATCAGCTTTTCAAAGGATTTGTTTCATGTGCATTGGCCACTGAGAAAATAATGCTATTGTGCACTCTTGTGAGAGATGGTCTGCAATTTTATCATGGACATTAAATTCGAGCAAGAAGCAATCTGAGGGAGGACATTCGGCGAAAGCGACCGGATCTGTGACGTGAAAAAAAACTGATGCTCCACCACGACAATGCACCCTCTCACTGAGCTCTCCTCACACGTGAGTTTCTTGCGAAAAACGTGATTCAGCTTCCACACCCATCCTACTTGCCAGATTTCATTCCTGCAGACTTTGCCCTCTTTCCAAAAATGAAGATCTGGTCGAAAGATCGTCATTTTGATATGATTGAGCAGAACCAGTGCAAATCGCTGAATGTGCTTGACTAGTTTCAACAAAAAGACTTCCAGGACGCATTACTGAAGTGGCAGGAACGCTGGACTCATTGTATGGCTTTTCAATGGGATTATTTTGAAGGGAACACTGTCTAAATGTACTTAAAAAGCACTTTCTCTTTAAATGAAATAGTCCCAGAAATTTTTGATCGCACCTCGTATTATTTCTAGTTAGTCAGTCAAAAGCTGGGGGCTCGCCTAAAGGGCGGTTCACATTCAGCGATTTCATGTCGAATTCGCCATATCTGGCGCATTGGATGCGATTTTGGTTGCCGGAGCCGTTTCACATTCAGCGAATTTGCGGCGGAAAATGGGTTAGAGCCGACTACGGCGGGGGTTTTCGAATTCCAGTCGTGTTGGAATTTTCAGAAGTCGCTCTTAATTCGCAGTCAATCAGCTACGAGTGAGCATCTCTCCAGTTCCAGAATCCTTAGCAACTGTTTCTAACACATTTCTGCCAGTCAAGTCGGCCATATTGAAATTCGCTGATAGCGTGTTTACTGTGCACGTGTGTCTCATTTTCTGTCATTTTTCCTAATAAAAAAAATATATACATGTACATGATGCCAAGAAAGCCATGTTACCATGATATATATACATAATGTCTAGAAAGAATGACTCATTGAACATCCAATCAGAGTGGAGTTTGCCTAGCTGTGGGGGATGGGGAGGACGCAGGCTGAAAGCAGAGAATGAAGTTCGCCTAGCTCCCCGCTTCATTCCCGCTTAATGTGAAACTGCTCTGCATTTTAACACGCGTGGCTTTGTGACTCCTAGCAAAATGCCTGAATTCGAAAAAATGCTTCACTCCGCGAAGTCACTGAATGTGAACCGTCCTTTATACAGGTTGATAAAATTTTTACATTTTTTTTTGACTCCAAAAGTCGGGATTGCATTATACAAAGAAATTAATATGATATATCAAGCTTGTCATGCGGTCTGATATGTCATCGAATGATATATAAGTGCTGGTGAAGGTTTAGGAGCTCAAGTAAGTGTGTTAAATAGAAAATGTGTAAGTCAGCATAACTCGGTGACTTCGTAGCACGATCATTGGATACCACCGTTGTAGAAATTTGGTTTGTGAAATATCTGTCTTGAAACCAGTTGTAAGAGATATAATTGTAAAATGGAAATGTACAGGAAGTGAAAGTGCAGCTGGATGAAATGGCAGGACAAAGAGAGTAGCAAATGAAAATTGCATGTTGCTGATGGCAGCAATCATTTAGAGTTGTCACTAGCAGCGGAATTGTTCTTCAAAATCTAAGAAACATGGGATCAGAAAAAAAAAAAAAAAGACTACAAAGTTGTAGCAATGGATTCTTATTTAGAGTCATATTTCCTTCTCATCTGTTCCTGGTATATACTGTATAAAACACTTAATTTGAATTGTTTGGGAACCAGGCAAAAAATTCGACTCGAACAGCATTTCTGAAATCAGCCTGAATTAAGGCTCGTATAATTATTGATTACATGTGCTGTAGTATTAAAAAAAAAATGGAAACTAACAATTGTTCAGCTTTATTTATTATATGTACAGTTAAATACATTAATACAAAATAATTTATTGGCTGAAATAAGTTGAAATTTTAATTTTCAATGAATTTTTTAATACATTCAAATCGAATTAGATGATGTATTTTCTCTCCATTTTTTTATGATCAATTAACGTTGACGGCATGATATTGAATTTTTTAGCAAGATCACATTTTTTAATCAATGAATTCCATAGACTGTCTAAAATTTTTAATTTCATTTCCACTCTTCTTGTATTCAACTTGCATTTCCTCGAGTTCTGGGCCATGATTTCTCTGATTAAAATTTTAAAGAATGTGCTGCACAATACAGTCTTGTTTCTAAAACAACTCTAAATTGTTATCACTGGCTACACGATAACCAGATCTTGGTAATCTGATTGGCCTCAGCTCATGCAATCTGATAATGTTGTTTATCAATCAACAAATTTTCACGAGCACCTCTGATTGGTTATCTCACAATAATTTATTATTATTTTTTTTTAAATTAATGTTGTTGTTTTCCTAATGTTTCTTGATGGAATTATTTTTGACTTATCCAGGATTATTCAAAAAATTACTTTATGGACAAAATTTTCTATTATTTATTTATTTATTTAAAAAATTTATTTATTTATTTAAAAAGGGGTGAACACTTACAATGAACCCTCTCTAGAGCCTGTATGGCCAGCGGGCCGACATATGTGGTCTTTGGAGGGGGCGTTAAATTACAGTTAGTATTATAATACAGAATATAGCATGGATTACAGAGATAAATGGGAAAAAAAGAAAAAAAAAAAGAGAAAAAAAATATTTTATAAACTATTATTTAAGTTTTTAATGGAGGACAAGCTGGACCAAGAATGGTCCAGAAAGTTGCAGAAAGAGGTTTCCAGTAAGGTATTATATGCAGAGAGAATAAATATTCGAGGAAAATAAAGGGCTATTATAAGTAGTAGAAAAGAGGTTTAAAAGATGTTAGTAGGTAATTTGTTAGTTAGAAGTAAGAATTTTAATAGTTTTTTAAATGTTGAGCTCGTAGGGGATGTGCGAATTTGCTCAGGTAAAGTGCCCCACCATTTAATTCCTATATAAGAGATGTAGTGGCGTTGATAATTATTTTTGGTAAGGGGAAGACTTATTAGGTTTGATGATCGGGTGGAATGTGAGTGTAGAGTGTGCTGGTAAGATATTTCAAAAGGTGTTGAGAGAATTAGTTGATTATTCAGAATTTTGTAGACAAATATACAGAGTTGAATAATGTAAATCTGGTAGATGGTTAGAATGCCTAATAGTTCAAACTGATGGGAAATAGAGTTGGGTATTTTAATGTTGAGTAGGGTTCTTAAGAACCATTTTTGTAGGCGGTAAAGGCGTAGAAGATTAGAATTTGTAGTGGAACCCCAAAATTGTATACCATAGCAGAGGGCTGAATGTATTAGTGAGTTATATAGGAGGATCAGTATATGAGAGGGGAGAAAGCGCAGATGAGAAATCATTCCCTGTCTTTTGTTAAGTTTTGTTAGTAAAGTATTGATATGCAAGTTCCAAGAAAGATCATGTGTTAAATGTATTCCTAAATATTTAAATGTGCATGCAACTGATAGTAGGTGTGAGTTATAGAAAATTGGCAGGACAGTAGGAACATATAGTTTGTTACGTTGAAAAAATAGCATATATTTAGTTTTATTAAGGTTTAGGTTAAGCAGGTTAACTGAATTCCAGTGACTTAATATTGATAAGGTTTGGTTAATATTAGCGGATAAATTATCAATACTTGGATCAGCGAATAATAAAGTTGCATCGTCAGCATATAAGATTAAATTTGAAGAGGACAATGTTGAGGCTAAGTCATTGATAAAAAGATTAAAAAGTAAAGGTGAGAGGATAGAGCCCTGTGGGACTCCCATGTTACGAATTAGTAATGATGATGTGATATCGTGGGCAGATAGGTAATAGGAACGATCAGTAAGAAAATCGGAGAGCCAATGAAGTGGGGGGCCACGAACGCTAAAGATAGAGGAGAGTTTATGAATCAGTAGTTGATGAGCTATTGAATCGAAAGCTTTGGTATAATCCAAGAATAGAGCAACTACAAAGTGATTTTTGGACATGTGAAGAGATATGTATTCGATTAGTTCATAACAAGCCGTATCTATACTACGATTAGGAGAAAATCCGTGCTGAGCTGCCGATAATAGTTTATTGTTATGAATATAATTGGACAAGCGAAAAAAGAATAGCTTTTCAAAAATTTTAGAGAATACCGGTAAGATTGAGATTGGGCGATAGTTATGGTAATCATTATGGTTCCCATTTTTATAGATGGGGATAATTTTAGCCATTTTAAGAGATTTAGGAAAGGAGCCTGCGATAAGTGAAATGTTAAATATATGCGCCAAATTATAAATTCATGTATTGGAAGAGATTTTAGTTTTAATTCTACTTAACAGGATTTTTATTTAAGCGAGTTTGACTTACACGGGTTAATTTTCATTTATATTCATTATTTAAATTCACAAACTTGTTGCAGTACTAAATACTATTGAGTTTCTAGTGGTGAGTGGTGCGAAAACTCAAGTAAACAAGTTATATTTTATTTATTCTTTCAAAGAGATTAAACAAATAAAATCGTAATTATTCTCTTGTTTGTAACAATTGAAAAGAAATTAAATTGTAACAATTTCGCAAGATTTAAATACTAAGGTTCTTGGCTGCTGCCACCTCACTTAAGTATTTCTTACCCTACGTCAGAGTCAATAGAAGGTATGGTGCACGGATAAGGTTTGGTCTATGGACTCGTAATTTCCACAATGCTACAAACCTTTAACAGTGGTTAACAATGTCTAGACTTATGTTTATTAGCGCCAGCTGTTGAGTGTGAATAACAGCAGACAGCTAATCTCTGGTTGCGAGGTACAGTTCAGGAAGCGCTCAACAACTGGCGTTAGTTTTACCCTTAGCAACACACATACTTACGTACAAGCAAACTAATATAAGGATTGGATACTGATATGTTTAACCTAATAACAGTTTCAATACGAAAACAAATTGTTAAATGAATTAAATTTGTTTGTTAGTTTAGTATTTGTTATCATCATCCCCCCCCCCCCCCCCCAATGTTCTTAGTTTTAGAAAATTTTGCTAACTTAACATTAAATAACTTACATAAATATTTAAATAAAATGAAAAAAAAAAAAACAGATAGAAAAATTTCATGATCTGGATTTGAACCAGGTACGACAAAGTATCATGCTCATAACCTCTTTCAACTAGGCTATCGCAGACACAGGAGAACAAGGCTTCTCCAAGTGTCCTAAAGACTACACGGTAATCAAGGTGGAAGCACAATGAGAGGGCCAGCATCTGTCTCGCAGATCGGAATTCCTCCTTTCCAAACCATGAGGAAGCTGATGAAGACTCATATGAAAGTAATACTCGTGGTCTTTGGTTCGAATTCCAAGTCTTGGAATTTTTCTTCATTTTTTACCATTAACATCTTTACCTTACGTTTGGAGTGTTATCTCCAGTTTAAATTTATTACTTTTGTGTGTAAATAAATGTTCATTATTTTAAGTCAATTAAATGAGTATATATCCTTAAACTTACAATTACCTGGTCTATTTTTCTGTCTTATGTTTAGATGTTTTCATATTGCAACCGTATTGTACAACAAATAAATAATCGTAGCCGTGGAACAAGTCAGAGTGAACATCGATTGAGTCGAAATGTGATACAGTCTCTAGTTAGTACTTTACAAGATCTTTCATTTAATTTCAGGCAATCTCAATCTACGTATTTAAATAGTAAGTCACTTTCTAAATGGAAATTGGTTTTGATAATATAAAATTAAGTAACTGCTTTGTGTTGTTTTTATTTTAAATACATGAATTATATTATAAAATTATATCTTCTAAGAATATAATGAACTCTCTCATTAATATAAGAAAATATTAAAAAAAAAAAAAAAAAATTGGCTCTTAATATCATGCTATAGAGGGTGTTTACGAACTCTGTGTACAAACTTTTGGGGGTGGTAGAGGACCTTATTTTGAATATATTTTGCCAATAAACGTGGGGTTGCAAATGAATCCTTGATACATAAACAAATGTCAAACATCATACATCTCACGGCTGTCTGAGACTTCTTCATAATATTTTTTCTCGCGTTAAGGTATTTCCAGAAAACTGAGAAATTAGAAAACATGTATTCAGTCGTCCATCCAAAGTTGGCATTCCACAAGTCGGAAATTAGGACTATTCCAATCCAATCCGTGAGTTTGGTCAACATTTCAGGATCACCCTATATACTTGTTTATGAAATACAACTGTAAAAATAAATGAAACGTAAAACAGAAAAAGGATGACAGAAGAAATTTACACTTTTTACTGCAAAAATAAAGAGTTGAACATGGTTTAAATTTTCCATATATAGTTTTTTTTGCATACTCTTTCTTTCAGCCAATAGATCATAATTCAGTGACGTCCATTTGTGATGTCAAAAAATGCGCTTTTTCGCCTTTCTGTGAATTTAAAATGGACATGGATTGTGAACCTCGTGTATTGATAGAACTTTTTATTGAGGAAGTCAAAAAATACCCCTAAATATTTGATAAAAGGCATCCTTGTAGTATCCTTGTTACACCACCCCTCTGGTTAGTAACAGTCAGCATTATTAATACCTAACACCACAAGAGGTGACTATAGCTCGGGACAGGTTAACCTTGCATTGAAGGAACAAGTAATTACTGTGTGAGATCTTTGTATCAATGCGCGGAGTAATTAAGGAAGATGGGAGCAGGTAATAAGAAAACATTACTTGCTGTAGAATTATTTTGATATTGTTCACGCAGTCTTACGTAAACATTTACAATTAATTGCTTCATTCGACTTGTTGAAGGCGTGCAACTTAAATAGCAACGGTGTGGCAGTCATGATAAGAAATAGCTCCGAAAAGGTGGAAACGCATGCATTATTAAATAAAAGTATGAAAAAAACTGGAAAGTGATGTGTTAAGTTTTTAAAATATGAAGAATAAATAATAGTAAAAATTTTAATCAAGTATATTTACTATATAATTTTATTTTTTAAAAATGCTAGGGACTATATTTCAGACCCGCATGAACATATCCTTTTCGCTGCCCGTACTTGATTCTTCATTGCAATGTTAACTTGTCCCGGACTATAGTCAGGGGTTCGGGGCATGATTGAATCGAGGAAATAAGGACTCAGATGAACTTAATAAAAAAAAAAAAACTCTCAATTTATTTAACAAACATCTATTCTTAAATGCATTAAAATTGATCTATTCATATTGGCAGTGCCACTACTCATCCTGGACATATGACTTGAGGGGCTCCCACACCATCCATAACTGCTTATCAGCTAACATCTAGGACACTAAAACCAATATAACTCTTCCATGTAGAGAGCTAGCTGCACCTTAACCCATTCGCTAGGTTACTTCACATCAGCAAACAGCAAGGGTTGCAATGGGCGCTTCACTGCTGCAAGGCCGGGCGCTGCCAGCTGCCATTATGGATACAGCTTCTCCGGTGGTGCTTCCTTGTGTCGTTGAGTATCCCCGAATAACAGCCTAACTAACAACGCTCACCTCGCATCGTGTGTCCCTTTTCAGTTTCTATACAAGTAAGAGAAGGAACACTGAGACCCCTTCTTGGCAGATCCTCAACATTCCCAGAGCACCTCTCTGCAGCCAATCGCTTGAACAGCGTTTATGGCAAGAACCACTGCCTCGTAACACGTATGAAAGTGTCAGCAATGCCTGCTCAGTTCGATCACCAGGTTCAGGGATCCGTGACAATTGACTTAATTCACCACTTTATCATAGAGTGTGATTCAGCATGCATCCTGTGTTACTGCTGTGTCTCATACTTAAATACTTAATACACTAATCTAAAACTAGTACAGCATCGTTTCCACAGACAGTGTTTTGACAAGCCAAAATTTATTAGTTCCACTGCTTTAGAACATCAGCAAGAGAAAAACTTGTTTATCACAGAAACAATTTAACACACTCAAGTTTAGGACAGCTTCCACTGTTGCATTGTCTTTGCAGACATGCAATATTTCACTTCAGTTAAGCAGAATGAATAATCCTGCACTAAAACTACTGCGAGAATGACAACGGCTTATATTGTTCCACTGGGGCAAACTATGCAATCTAACTGTTACTTAAGGGCTTCCACGTCAGCACGGGTAAAAGAAAATAAAATGGTCACTCACCAATTGTAGAGTTCTACAAACCAAGACTTGATCAAGATGGCTTTTCTGCATAACTTAACGTCAGCAACTTGAGAGGAGCGGTTTCCAAAACATTCGAATGCTTAGCACTGAACTAAGCGCGAACTCAAAACTCCAATAATTAATTGCAATTTCACAACCATGTACAATTCACTAGGCAATTAAAAACTAAACGTTAAGTTAACATAAGATTAACCATTTAACAACTTAAATACAATGACAGGCAGTCGCTTCCACTATCGTTCGCTAATAAGGCTTATGAATCGCCATGCTTGCTCTGACAGACAGAGAAAGAAGCCAAAATTTCATATTTACACAAAAAACTTGCTTCCTCTTCAAAACGAACATATTCTTCATTTACATACTTTTACGCAACAAAGCAATTGCTAGGAGCAGGGCTTGATCTTCTTGGAAATCTCCTCCGAGAAAACAATGCCTGCTCCCCAACAATCGCGTCCATCGATAACTTGTCATTGCCGCTCAAACAATACAAACAAAATAAACTAATTTTTCCCTTTAATTACAAAAAGAGCACAAAACAATATCAGCAAAACAAGAGCAAAAACAATTAAAACTAGACAATATTTTAATAAACCAACCAAACAGTGTCAACGGAAAAACAAAAGAACAACAACAGATAAATGACTCCAAAAAAAAAAAAAAAAAAGATTTGGGACGCGCAAATGCGTTTCCGCCGGGCCCATGTGACATCCAATGACATTGAATGTCACATCCTCAATTCAAGAATATAGACTTGAAAAAAAACAAAAAAAACGAGTGGAATCTGCCAGATGTTTTATGACTTGATGCACACAACATCATTACATATTGCAACAACAGTGCAAGTAGGTTGCATGAACCTGTCACTTTGTCTTCTTCAAATTTTCGGTTCTGCTTTTGCTACACTGAAATGAGAACAAATGTACTGAGGCAGAAAAACCAAATGTTTTGGCTTTAATAGTAAGTGATTATAATATGAGAGGATATCAAAAAAATAAACTAAATTTGCTAATAAGAGCATTAAGTAGTAAATTTAATGGAGTCATAAAAACCATTGAATTGGAAAGAAAATAATGTCTGCAAATGTAAGGCATCAGAATAATGCTTCTCAAAACACAATCAATCCAAAACAAGTAACCATCATAGTTCAAAACTCATTTCACCTGCAGAGAAACTGAGGCTGCCTTTTCTTCTGGGTTTACAATGGCTCAATACTGGAACAATTTGTTAAGAAAAGGACTAAAGTAATTACTGAATCATAAAGTTTTGACATCAAATTTGAAGCAAGAAAGTCACTTAAGTTGTCCTCTTGCAAAATGTTCTTTGCTCCACGAGAAACATTGGTCAGCAATGGCAACCATTGAAACTCATAAGAAGTTGAAATTTGAACTTCTGTTTCAAACATATAATTCAGATCTTGACTGTTGTTCAGGTTATTAAGTAGCAGAAGAATGGAGCTACTTATTGTTTTCACAATGTCCGTCTCTCTGTCTGTCCGTCCCCTTCATAATTTCGGCATTTTTTGAGGTAGAAGGTTGAAATTCGGAATATAGCTTAATACATGCATGTGCACCTTCACTATTTAGTTTGGTTTTGATTGGCCCACTGTTGTCCCAATAGGGTTGGAGTTGTGGGGGTGGTAAACACTTGGTCTTTAGAACTATGGCAATGTATGGGGTGCGATATATCATGCGATCAAAAATGACGAGAAAGGAAAGAAGATAGGGTTCTTTTATATTTTCTAAACACAAGGTTCGAGAAAATCAATTTTTGATTAAAAAAAAATTGGGGGGGGGGGTTAAAAAGCGCAGATGAAGGAATAAAAAAAAATAGATAAACTCAGGGCTTCCACTACTTTCCTATACCTTCCTCGGGAGGCTTAATTTCTTGTTATAGAAAGCCCTTCATGGCTAGTGTTAAGCCTATGACTACAAAATTAAGATCTTTCAGGACTGTCAAAAACTTTCTGCATAGACAGGAGACAGAAGGCTTGTGAATATGCTCCAAAACTGGGTTATCTTTGAGAAATGGGATTCAGTGTAGTACCATATTTTCATGTGTTTAGTCCGCATTTAATAAAATGTACATTCCGAAAAATTTTTCACATAATCTGCACTTTACAGTAAATTTGAAATTTCTAGATTTGAACAGCCTAAGCAGAGAGACCAGAATCACCATGCCATGTGACTGAAGTAGTTCAGAAAAAATTTGTATGAAAACTCAATTGGTGATTTAAGTGTTAACTTACTTCGTACGTTTGTTTAGATTGCGAATACAATACAAATCTCTATCCATTTTTTGCTTGCTTGCAATCGCAAATATCTTATTTTCTATCAGATTGTAAACAAAAATCTCCAAGTCATGCGATTGTCTTTTGTCTTCTAAGTTTTCCAACCCTAACATTTTCTGGATAACTCAGCCATATTCAATTTGTTTATAAATAATTACATAAAGTTATAATGAAATCGTTTAAACTGACTAATTAATTTCATTATTTATTGATGCAGAATATATTATAATCAGCATAATTTTACGTTGATCTGTAGCGACAGCTCAATTTTAATTTCCTGTTCGTGAATTGGGAAAAGGTGAAATGAAGCAATACGAAAGCTGAGATTTTGGCTGCTTGTAAAGTCAATGTTATTTGAGTGTGGAAAAATCGAAACAAGTGTTATTTACTTATTTTTTTAAAAATAAAAATTGATTTTGGACTTAAATCTTCTTCTAAAGCAATAATGCAAAATTGTAGATGCTAGTCTATTAATAAACATTTGAACACTGGAAAATTTATTTTAATCATCTGTGAGTTTGAATTTTGTGCTCTTCTCTATATAACTTTTAATAATCTAATTTTTCTATGACCAATGTTTAATGCAAAAAACTAAAAAATAATTTATAATTTAATGCAGGGAACTTGAAACTAACCATTTGATCTGATAAAAGAGCTTTCCGCTTAAAAGAGCAGCTTTTCAATTCTCCACTGTTACTGTCTTCTTTTTATAAACTCTTCTTATAGCCATTTTTTTCAGTTCCCAGACTAGCTTTTATAAGTGCGCTCAAATGTATTCTAGAAAAAATATTTAAAAATGTTTAATTTTTATTTGCATATGATGGCTATTAAATTTTGTACAAAATCCGCCCCTCGTTTTAGGTAAAATTTCTAAGCAAAAAACATGTTTAGTTTGCGGACTAAACTCATAAAAATATGGTATACATTTATGTGAGAAATAAATAAATTACTTTATGTTCTTATTTTTCTTTTTTGCCATATGTGGAATTGTTATAAGAGTTTCAGATTTGTGCTATTTGTAATCCGAAAATAAAATAAAATTTCTTAATTGTATGCTAAAACCATGCCATTTTCCAAAGTTATTTAGAGTCATAAGGCATCTTGCTCAGTCACACTCGGTATCATTCTTGAAAGGCATTATTATGCTCATTTTTTGCACTAAATACTGTGGGAAGGAGGGAAAGAGAGAAAGAGAGAGAGCATTAAATTTTTGTTTAAATTTTTATGATTTAGGGTATAATGCCATATTGAGAGTATAGTGGTTTTTTTTGCCCTGAAGTTTTTTTCTTTAACTAATTATAATGTGTATTAGTTTAGGTTATATTTAATAACTTATGGTGTTCATTATTTTGCGAATTCACCACTTATGCGAGGGATTTTTAGAATGCATTGATTGTGTATGGCTAATCTTTATTGTACACTGATTATTATTTTTATATACAGGGTGTTAAAAGTCTGGACACGATTGAATGTCTTGAGAAAAATGCTTCTGATCAATAAATAAAAATATAAGTGTATAATATTCCTGGAGCTCTATTCAATTGTGTGAGCCCCCCCCTCCATTTTTTATTGCAGATTCGAAGTCTATGCTAAAAATTATGTAGAGCTTATCTGAAATATTTTGGCATTTTAATTAATTATACCTGTTAATTAATCACCAAGTTAACCTAGTTTTTAACATATTTATGATGATTTTTTCTTATTTTTACTGGTTAGAATTAAAACAAAGAGAAGAAAGGTCACAGCATTATTTTGGCACAAACTTTGGGAATGGATCCATACCTGAAGATGATTTATTAATGAATGAAAATTTTAACCAGGTATTTACATGGTTTCTTATTTTAAAATGTTAATAGTGAATATTGAATGATTTGGATGATTTTGACAGAAGCAGTAATAATAATAAACATTAGAGTCACATTATTGTGATTACCTGTTATTTGTGACTTCAGTGCTAAATAACCAGTCGCAGAAGGCATTAAATAAGGCACTAGACATGTCATCAGCAGATTGGGTGAGTGTATACAGTGTGTTGCAGGTATTCAAAAAATATTTCAATTGTTGCAATGTAGAAATGAAGCGATTTATCCAACATAAAAAAAGGAACGATTATTGGCTTTTGGCAGAATGGCGCTATAGAAAATAAGCGACATGGAAAATGTTGAGCTATAGCTGAAAGAGGGAGACAGCGGCTGCTGAAGTGCATTCGAGCAAATCAACGTGGTACAGTGAAGCAACTTATTGCTGAAATAAACCAGGGGACTACAACAAGTGCATCCAGAATGACAGTTCAGCGAACATTGCTGCATATGGGGCTCCGAAGCAGACATTTAGCGATAGCACCTATGCTTATGAGTGTGCATCAGCAGAAGAGGCTGGAATTTGCACGTCAATACCGACACTGGGCATCCACTGATTGACAAAAGGTTACCTTCTTAGATGAATCATGTGTTTTGCTCCATCAGATGGATGTACGTTGGTGCATGTGGCAAGAAAACAAACACCTTTATACCATTTGTGGGAGACAACAAGCTGGCAGAGGCAGCATTATGGTCTGGAGAATGTTTTTGTGGCATTCATAAAGCCATTTGTTTTTGGGGTGCACTCATCATTGTGGATGGCAATATGAATCGATTTAACATATAGTGCATCTCATCTATGTCGCGGAACTTAGGAGCCAAAATTTCACTGTCCACGACACAGCGAGTCGCGATATCGCGAGTTTGCTGTTCCACGAAGATGGCACCACCTTAAAGGGCAACTGACATAAAAAATTTCACTGACAATAAAAACGTTCTATTTTAAGTATAGTAATAATTCCAGGTAAGAAGTTTAATGATAACTGGTTCTTTTAGTTTGGATTGGTTTGTTTTTTTAATAAATAAAAGCTAAAATGGCATGTTTTGTACATCCATAAAATCGTGATCTCGCTCTTTTAATACCAGGGACAGGTTCTTGACGTCCTCAACCTGAAAACTGAGAATCAAATTTCACAAGATATGAGTCAAATTTTAAGTTTTTCTTAATTTCCCTATTTTTACCATGCATTCACAATCTCTACAGTTAATTAGAAATCTAACCAAGATAGCACATGAAAAAAGTGTGGTTAAAATGTGGCGAGAAGGCCTATAATATTTATAATTTAATGAGACAAATTTGACTCGCTGGTCAAAACATCACGAGTCAAATTTTAGCAAAAATGCCCATTTGACACGTAAATTGTGAGTAAGCACAAGCCCTGGCTTCAGTAAATACCACGCAGTGTAGTTTTGGTCTTGTCGATACTGAAGATGTGATCAGATAAACTTGACACATCTGTCTTGACTCTCATGGTACTTGGAAAATGTTTTTTGATCTGTTTTTTTTTTGTTTTTTTTTTTAAGCATTTCAAAGTTTTTTTTAAACATCCATATGATCTATGCACTTTTGTAAATGCCAGATTTTTGTCAGTTACTCAAAAATGCCCGTCACTAAAGCCTGTTTCACAATTACAGTTTTCGGCGGAAAACAGGCGGATGCGGAGCCCGCAACAGAAGACGAAGATTTTCCGCACGGACTGCCATTTCACAATTAGCGGAATTCACCTGCATTGCTCTCGCAACTGCTTTGTGGGCAGATTTTTCAATTCAAGCTGGTTCTGAAATATAATGGGTCTGCAACTGCTTCAACCAATCATAAAATGTCAGGTTTTGGCAGATCTTTGTTGCCATTGTCTATGTGAAGTTGGTATTTGGGAATGTAATATAAAAACATTGCTGTCATAAACAGCCTTTGACTATGAGAGCAATGAAGGTCGCTGCGAGACATTGGTCTCGGGAATGAACCAATCCAAAGAGAGTTAATGCGGCCATGGTTTTAATTGTGAAATGGAAAAGAAAAGTTGTTAAATCGTCCACTTCGCAAGCGGAAGCAGTAGTATACGCTTCTAATGCGGGTGATTTAATTGTGAAGCAGGCTTAATTGGTTAGGATTGGCTGAGCACTCCATCACCTGATAGTGTCGTTATCTTACTGTTATGTCACTAGTTGCAAGAGTTTGTTCACTGTCATTTCATTCCAGCTACATGCTTATGATAAAGGCTTACCTCCTGAAATGTGGATTTGTGTTTTTATGGCCTTCTATCAGTCTAATCTATATTTGTTATACAGTGTGTCAATTTAAGTAAAGACATTGAAATATTTTGAAAACTATGCGTCAGATTAAAAAACGTTTGGAATAAAATTTGTTTGTCTTGAAGGGGCGTATTCAATGATACAAAAATGTAATGGGCCCCCCCCCCCCCCCAATCGCCACCCACTGGGAAATCTTAAATACATTTTTTTTATTGCAGATTTAGATTCTCCAGGAAAAAATACATTACTTTGACCTAGGTATAATTTTTTTTTCCACAGATGGTGCTCTAATCGAGAAAAATTGAAGGATACATGAATGTTAAAAATGGGAATAACTCGAGAAATAACGTCACATCAAAAAATAAAAAAATACGTGTTCCATTTTTTTTTAAAAAAAAGGCACCAAAATCGACTCCCCTCCCCCTCCTGTGGTGGGGCAGGGGGGCTACATTGAAATGTTAAAGAAAAACCCTTGTTTTTAATACAAATTCAAATTCTTCAACAAATTCTATGAAAATGCATCCAAAAGAAAATGTTCTTCCACCATGATAATGCACCTACACATAAAAATTCTGGTTATCGCCTCAAAATTCTGTGACCTACATGTCAAAGTGTTTCCACGTTCACCGTATTCGCCTCCCAGTAATTACTTCCTCTTTCCGAACTTGAAGAAATGGCTTGCTGGATGAAGATTCACTTCATACGATAAAATCAGAGCTGAGATTAAATAACTTGCTTTGCAGAGTTGGACAAATTGCATTATTACCGAGGGTATTAAAAAGTTGGAAATCATTGACCCAAATGTATTAAATTGCAAGGTAACTACATTGAAAAAAATAAAATCAAAAAAAATCTTGTATTTTCTTTGTTAAGCCGAGAACTTTTCGAACGACCCCATATTTAAGAAACTACAATCAATTTTGAAACAACCAAATCTACAAACTCTACAACCAGTTTTGGCTCTAAAACGTTAGAAAATATGGGGCAAATGAAAAAAGTATTTTAACAAAATCGTTTTCAAAACGTAGAATTAGATTTGTGAATATAAAAATTGGGGGTTTCAATGTTACCTCCCTGTCCCAATCCTCACGTGAGAAGTGGGGGGGCGATTTTGGTTCCTTGGATAGTTTTTTTAAATTTATTGAACACTTATTTTTTTTGCTTTGATGTGTATTTCTCGAGATATTCCCGTTTTTTTAATGTTTGATTTTTGTCGATTACAGTGCCATTTGTGGAAAAAAAATTAATTAATTAATAAATAAATTTAAATTTACTTAAAACAACCCGCAGGTTGTCCCCCAACAGGCCAGAGTTCAACACGGGGTTTCTATAATAAAGGACAAACACAAACATCCATGCCCCAAGCGGGATTCTAACCCGCGACTTTCTGGTTGCGAGAGCGATAAGACCTGCAACTCAGCGCTCTCGGCCAACAAGCCCGAGAGATATCAATCATAGATCCACTTCATGTATTTTTTCTTGGAGAATCCAAATCTGTAATAAAAAATGAGGGTTCTCATTTAAGATTTCTTTGCTACCCCCACCCACCTGCAAGGGGTGGAGGGGTCAATTTCGTTATCATTGGATAGGCCCCTTCGAGACGAACAAATTTCATTCCAAACGTCTTTTGATCTGATGCGTAGCTTTTGAGGTCTTAAATCGACCATCCTGTATATACCAAAAAGAAAATTGTCGTTGTCAAAGTTCCCCCACTCCCCTGTAGCCCTTCCCAAATTTTAAACTCAAAATCTGATCACCTTACCAGAAAGCAACGTCAAAGTTCTCTGAAGTTCATTTATGAGCCTTATTTCAATGAAAGATTCATCTTATGTTTCTGGAAGATTGAAAATATTTCTAAATACATTTATGTTTTACCTGATTAAATTAGAATCTGCTAAAGAATTTTAAGACATTTTTTGACTCTCTGAATTTTGAATAAATTTATAGAAGTCATTGAAATTTCTCTTATCAACATTTTTAGAACTATTACATTTTAATCCTATTTTTGCTCAGTTTGCCCACTTGTTTATTATTATTAACAGTGCTGTCATTCCATTTGTTCTCTTATTCTAGGAGTTCACTACAGAACAACTGTTATTTTTAGAAGACAATACAAAATTGATTCAGCAACGGGAGAAAGAAATTATACATATTGTTCGATCCATTGCAGAACTTAATGAAATATTTAAAGACCTAGCCAATCTTGTTGAAGATCAGGTAAATTGGAATTAAATGAAGTCATTTTTTCCCACCATTTTTCTTTAATTAAATTGTAAAGATAGAACTTGTCGATTTACTTTGGCTGTTTGAATTTTTGTAAAGTATACCTTTGGAAATATATTAACTTTTCAAATTACTCTCGTAATGCAGTGTATCTTCGTACTTAATATTGCATTAATACAGTGAAGAGCTCTTACGATGATTAGGGTTAAAATTTCTCTGACCATGTTCATGTGAGACTTTATTAAGTAGCAGAAGAATGGAGCTACTTATTGTTTTCACGATGTCTGTCTGTCCGTCCCGTTCATAATTTCCGCATTTTTTGAGGTAGAAGGTTGAAATTCAGAATGTAGCTTACTATGGGCATGTGCACCTTCACTATTTAGTTTGGTTCTGATTGGCTCACTGGGGGTCGGAGTTTCAGGGGCGGAAATTAGATGGGACCAAAAGGTCTACCCATATAAAGGAATGAAATTCGGTATGCAGGTTCCTCTAAGCAAGATCAACATAACTGTAAAGTTTGGGCCAAATTGTCCCAATAGGGTCGGAGTTATGGGGGTGGCAATCACTTGGTCTTTAGAACTATGGCAACATATGGAGTGTCATATATCATTCGATCGAAAATGATGAGAAAGGAAAGAAGATAGGGTTCTTTTATATTTTCTAAATACAAGGTTGGAGAAAATCAATTTTTGATTTAAAAAATGGGGAGTTAAAAAGTGCAGATGAAGGAATAAAAAAATAGATGAACTCAGGGCTTCCACTACTTTCCTATACCTTCCTCGGGAGGCTTAATTTCTTGTTAAATTATGAGTCACTGAGAGCCCAGCCACCAATTGCTTTATAATTGGATCTGCATTATAATGAGCCAATCTTCAATGGCATAAGGAATTTGTTTGATTATTAAATGAATTTTTTAACACCTGTCTATAAAATAAAAATCTCTAATCCACAAGGAGAATTTAGAAAGAAATACCATGGACATGGTCTTTTGGAGAATGGGGACAAGCCAACTTTAGGAGGATAGGAATGTCTCTGAAATACATATCTAGTATTTCTATACTCTCCTTGTGGATTACAAGTTTTCGCTTTATACTTACTGTAATTATTCTAATATAATGCGCTTCTTATTTAATGCGATTCCTCTTTTAGAGTCCAAAAAACAGTAAATGCGATTTTATCCTCTTATTTAATGCGATCCCCATTTTTGAATAAAATTTGTAAGAATATACAGAAAAACCAGAAGAAATTTTGAATAAAGACATATTCAAAATTTATATCTGCTAATATTTATGTTTTACAATATTCAATTTTGAATAAAGACGAGAGCAATTTAATTTTGGGGCCTCTTAAATATTCTGTTAAATTAGTAAATGAAACGTGATTGAAAAAAATGCAACAGGACAAAATCAGCTTTGTCGGATCAAAGCAGTTTTGAAGTTGCCATCTTTTTGTATTAGCTTTTGGCGACAGGAAATTTAAACAAAAAGTGACTAACTAACTGTACATTGTATATATTGTACGATTAAGAAAGAAAATTACGATTCTCAACATTTTCAACATTTAAGTATAAAGAAGGGCTCTTTTACCATAACAAAAGTAATAAAGAATATAACAAAAACAAAAATAACGGAAAAATACAACCTGGAAGCGCTTTTCGAGAGCAAAGCTCTCATCATTCGGCAGGAACCAAGGAGAACACGTGGAAAACCCAGAGTGAACTGATTAGAAACTGAAGAAAGTGGTTTATATAGCGAGAGAAATACAAGGCAGACCAATAAAAACTTTATTACTTTTGTTGTGGTAAAAGAGCCCTTCTTTATACTTAATTACGATTATCCACATACCTCTTTATTCTTGGTTTCAATTGTGGACATTTGCCCTTGTCTTACTTTCTCGGACAGTTGCCCCAGTTATACTTTTTTGTATAATTTTGATTTACTAGAATTATCATTTTCAACATTGTACGATTTATATTATACGCCAATTTCGTTTGAAGTTTGTCAGTCCAAAGTTTGTCAGTCGTTGCAGCGCTAATGTTATCCTCTTGTATAATACGGTCTCACAAATTTAGGTGCATTTTTAGGCTAAAATTTTTCATATTATAGTAGAATAATTACAGTAGTTAATTCCATAGTATTTCCATATTGCTTTGTTTAACATCTATGTTTATAACATTCCAAATACTGTGTGTACTGTACTGTTTTGCAAAGTAATTGTTAACATTATCCTATCAGTGGAAGGATGGATCATAATACTGTTCCTATTAACTAAACAGGTGGTGGCCTTTCAGTATAACAGAGGGACATCAGGAGTTCCAACTAGTTTTGCCATTTATTCCCGGCTTTGTCAAGGATATACAGCAAGGGGCATGCAAGCCTTTATATATACAGAACAGTGGTACAAGTTAAGCAATGAGCGTAAATAAATATAAGAACCAATAGGATATAAAGCAAGGGGGCCAATGAGTTCAAAAAGGATGTAATAGCTGGGAGAAATTAGGTCCCAAAAATAGTAAGGAGGTCCATTTTTTAGTATGGGGCGAATCGGGGACTTCCTTATCGTCCCTCGGCCTCCGAATATCATTTCGTACTCCCACCCTGAACCTGCCCAGCTGCTCGCACCCTGAACCTGCCCACCTCCATCACCTCCGACAAATATTCCCAGTTTGGAGTTTATCGCCTGAATTGTGCATTTTGCGATATGTTCTATGTGGGATTATCGACCCGCAATCTTGCATTGCGTTTCAAAGAACACCTTGACTTGTATAGGAAACGGGACCGTGTCTCCCACTATGCAAACCATCTCGCAGATTCCGGACACACTTTGAAGACACAAGAAGAGATTATGTCTGTCTTGCACATCTGCAATAAACCAGAAAAAACTGCCACCCTCAAAGCGATCGAAATATTCAAGGCCAAGAGGTCCACCCCCCCCCCCCCCCCACTTGCTTCTCAATTGCCAGGCGGACTTTAATGTGTATGCAATACTTACCGTATATACCCGCGTATAGGCCGAATTTTTAGGGTTCCGTACGTCCGAATGAAAAACGGAACCCTTATAGGATCACTCCTGTGTCTGTCTGTCCCGGTGTCACAGCCAATTTACTCCGAATCTACAAGACCGAATAACTTGAAATTTGGTACACATATGTATTTCTGGAACCCAAACACGGACGTGTAACGTAAATAACTGAATTTTGAATATGAAGGTCACTTTTGGGGGGCAAATTAGGAAATTAAAAAAAAAGTTTTGCAAACTGTATCGTGTGATATATCAAATGAAAGGGCTTGTTGTGGGGGTCTCAAATATATTTTTTTATAATTTTAAAATAAATAGTTTTAAAGTTATTTAAGAAAAAAAAATGGAAATTGACCATTCCCCCCACCTTATCTCCGAAACTACTGAGCCTAAAATTTCGAAAAAAATACAGAAAATAGTTCTTTGCTTATAGATTACTGGAAAACCTATAAGAAGTCTATGGTCTTAAAATAACATGGTAAATCTCTCAATATTGTGCTATCGATCAGTATCTTCAGCTATTCCTGAAACTGAAACTGTTTTGTTCAAATTAAAAATTAGAAATTAAAAAATATATATATAATGAATGTAAATACATTAGGGATACAAGACAAATGTAAAATAAATGAGTTGTTTTTCAATAATCATCCTGAATGTAAAATGCTAACTTCTCCTGCTCCTTGTCCGTGTCCATAATTGCCATAGTCTTTTAATCCCCTGGTCTGTGCACAGCACGTTCTATAGATATTCATGGTCATCGAGCTCCATTGTTAAAATGAAGCTAAAGTTTCTAGCTCCCGGTAGGGCAGGAACTCTATTGAAAAGTGGCGCTGCATGTATAATCTACCCAACTGCGCCTGCAGCGCCACCCTATCGGCAGAGAGAAACTTTACTTTCGTATTCAGTTTCAATGAAAATCTCTATCGCAGGTTGCGGTCAGAAATAGTGCGATCTATGCGGCACCTGGCGCGATCTGTTTTCCTTAGCTTCTCGAAACAATGGAAAATGGCCGAAGCTCGATGACCATGAATATCTATAGACCGTGGTACTAAGGCCTCCTAGATACTACTAGGCCTGAACATGACGTCAATAATGTATTGTTAAAGCATTAAGATTGTGACGTTGAACTAACTTCTGTAATAGCACCACCAGTTTGACATAAAAATGTTTTATCTTTTCCATGTTCAGGCCTGGTAGTTTCTAGAAGGCCATGGTGGTGCACAGGCATTGAATTCCATTGTTTTAGTCCAACAATTGGATTGCTGTTTTTACTGAAGAGTTATTTTTTGCCCCCTCTCTTGAATAAATTTGGCTACAGCTCAAACTTAACAATGCATTCTAACGATCGCACAACGTAACAAAACTGTCAGGTAATGTTACATATTTGTTGCTGAACACGTAATAGTAGCTGACAGTTTTGTTCTATACAAAAGCCTTGCTCCGAATTCTATTGTTGTAACTTGAAGCAAATTGGGAAGCTCCATGCCCAGAACTATCATGGCCGAAAGTGAGTGAAGTTGATGCAAAACACATGGCTAAACACATGAGAGTAGCTGATTAATAATTCTTTCACACGCTTTTCACAGAGTGATAAGTTTATCTTTTCGTTTACTTTGTATTTGAAGTATTTTATTATATTTTATAAACAATTTTTCGATCATGGTTTCAATTTCAATTTCGTTTCAATTGTCTTTCAGTTACGTATTTTCATTTTAGTTACTTATTTTTGATTTATTTTTGTGGAAAATGATTCCTGAACCTTTTTCTTGTCTATTTGTACAGTTGTACGCACTTTAACTTTGAGGAATTCCTCAGGCCCAAAATCTTCAAAAACAAAGCAGCCAGACAGCTAATTACTCCACGGCTCACTCTTGCCCAGAACTGTCATGGCTCAATTTGCTTCACTTTTTGCCGCTGTTAACAATAGGATTCGGAGTCTATCTTTGGCTAAGGTCAAACACTCTCACCGGTGAGAAGAGTTAGCATTTGGTCGGTCAGAAATCCCAGTGAGAAAACTTTGACCTCATTTTAACGCGGTCAGAAACGCCAGTTAGTACTGCCGTAATAGTAAAAAATCTCTTTTACTATTATGGTGCTGCTATGCCTAACCGGTTAGTCTAATTGTCCTCGTCGAGAAAACAGACGGTTAGCCCAGTGAGAAATTGCGTCATCATTCTCTCACCGGTGAAGATTTTTGACCACAGTCTTTAATATACGTCATTAGTCTTTAGATCGAAGCCAACGAGAAAGACAGGCCTCGAAGCGGAAAAGTCACCTGACCAACTGGGTCTGAACAACAATCCAATCTTTATTGTCTCCATCTTGGATTTTAACAATCAGTATTTTTTCGTTTGTTGGAAACAATGAAGGTTGGATTGTTGTTCAGACCCAGTTGGTCAGGTGACTTTTCCGCTTCGAGGCCTGTCTTTCTCGTTGGCCTCGTCTTTAGATATTCATGGTCATCGAGTTTCATTGTTAAAATGAAGCTAAATTTTCTAACTCCCGGTAGGGTGGGAACTCTATTGAAAAGTGGCACTGCATGTACAATCGGCCCAAAAACACCTGCAGCGCCGTCCTATCGACAGACAGAAACTTTACTTTCATTTTCAGTTTCAATGCGATCTATGCGGCACCAGGCGCGATCTGTTTTCCTTAGCTTCTCGAAACAATGGAAAATATCCGAAGCTCGTTGACCATGAATATCTATAGACCGTGATTATCTCAAAAACCGTAAGGGATAGAGAAAAAAAAACCCAATTGCAAACTTGTTCAGCATAAAAAAACAAAGAAAACAAAAAAAATCATCCAAATTGGACCAACCAATCGCCCACAATCACCTGTTCTCTTCATTAAATACAGCAATCCAATTGTTGGACTAAACAATGGAAATCGGTGCCAGTGCACAGACAACACCACCTAGACAGAAAGCCTGCGCACAGAAACGTCATACATTGTTACATCACAAGAAAGTGGCTATTGTTAATCGTATTTCTACCAATAATAAGCCCTAAATTTGGCCGTTTAATGATGACGTAACAATGTGTACAGTTTCTGTGGTGCAGGCCTTCTCTCTAGGTGGTGTTGGTACAGACCAGGGAATTATAAGACTATGATAGTGCCGAGCAATCCAACCTTTATTGTTTCCAACAAATGAAAAAACATTGTTAAATTTCGAGAAAATACTGATGTCATAGTTTTTTTTACCGTAGCCAACGAGAAAGACAGGCCTGGGCCAACACCTTCTAGACACAAGGCCTTGGAACGGAAGACTCTAACGTCAAACAGTAGGCAGCAAGGCCAGCTTTAAATACAGGCCAGGGCAGTCGAAAACAATGTAAAAGGTGATTTTCAACTGCCCCGGCCTGTATTTATTGTTGGCTGTGCTGCCTACTGTATGACGTCAGAGTCATCCGTGTCGAGGCCTTGTGTCTAGAAGGTGTTGCCTGGGAGTTGCCTGTGTCATCCGTGTTGCCACTCAAAAGTCACCTGACTATAGTAGTCTGAGCAACAATCCAACTTTTATTGTCTCCATCTCGGATTTTAACAATCGGTGTTTTTTTCGTTTGTTGGAAACAATGAAGTTTGGATTGTTGCTCAGACTACTGTGGTCAGGTAACTTTTGAGTGCCCAGGCCTGTCTTTCTTGTGGGCTACGTTTTTTACTTGCAGCCAATGTTAGCTACGTTTTTAAATTTTAATAAAAATCAGTTGCGAATGTTAATTAAAAAATCGTTACTGTATTCGCAAAGTCGAACGGTCGGTCAATTCTTCAGGTTTTATTTTTAGATAATCTAAGGGGTGGGCATTGTGAATGCCTCCAATTCAAAGCACCGAAAAGATTATTATAGCAGGAGGCTTCACTATTAATTTTAAGGACAAATCAAAAAATGAAATATCAGAATACCTTCTATCACTCGGTCTTACTCTACGTATTCAAGAATATACAACAAGACAGAATTCAGCATAGACAATATATTCAGAAATTTCCCTGTACATTCCTGTACCATACATACTTTCTTTTACAAATTTGGGTCAGATTTAAAAAAAAACATGGTAGATAACATATTCATCGTACGGAACCCTCTCCACGCGAGTTCGACTCGCACTTGTCCATTTATTTTTTCCAAAAAATGACCCCTAAAAACCACATTCGGCCTATGCGCGGGTCAGAGTTGATGAAAACTCTTATAAGTGGAGTTTACAAAAAACTAAGCAATAATTTTATTTATTAATCCATTTAGATTTCATTTATTAACCCTTTCACTGCATAAATAAATTTCTGATAAGATAAAAGTATTATGAGAATGTCTAAAACGGTAAAAGTGGCGGCCATATTGGAGAAAGTATGAGAGGGGGAGGGGCTTCAAACGAAACCAGTGCATTTTTACGTGTTCTCTCATTACAGTACATACAGTAAATTAGTGGTGTGCGATCCATCGATGGTTTTGTTCGTCGTTCAATGGAAATTTCAATGGTTTTCAACCATCGAACGAATTTTACAAAACATCGATTGCCAGCGATGGTGGTTTACAAACCATCGATGGAAATTTCGATTGTACTTCGATGGTAAATGGTTGGTTAAGTCAAATCACCAATCAGTCACTAGACTGCGTTAGCTAGGAAAACTGCTAATTAAATACATTAATCTAAACAGTATTCAAAATGGAATATCGAAGCATCGAAGATTCAAGAAAACTAAAAAATTCGATTTCGAAACAGTTTGAACATCGATACTTTAAGCCTACTGAAAGATGATCGAAACAAAATTGAAACCATGATCGAAAAATGGTTTATAACATAAAATACTTGAAATAATTTTTTTGTATCTGCTATGCATTGTAAAGATTATATACCGTTAAAATTTGATTGAATTCCAACAAACAGTTTTCAAGTTAATCATTCAACATCATAACGCGTTTACTTTTGAGTACTAACCAGCACTTGTTATAATTTTCACTGCGTAACTCGGAAACTTCTCGTTGGAATTCGATCAAATTTTAACGGTATACACAGTCTTATGTACCCTGTTATTCCTCCAAGTTTCATTAATCTAGGCTTTACAGAACCTGAGTTATTTAATGTTTTTGTAATAAAAAATTTTTTCCCTCATGCGTTGCATTTTTTCCCCTTTTTTGCCTCGGCCTATGCGCGGGTCAAGGCGTTTTTCCACGTTTTGGGCTCAAAAACAGGACGTCGGCTAATTCTTTATCTGATCTGCTATGATTTTCTCTCGTTTTCTTTTCTTTACTTTGTTTCTTCTGCATTTTGTATAGTTTCTTACCCTTTTATTTATTTTATTGTTTTTATGGGTTCGCCTACCTCAGCTGTTCGAAATAATGATGAAAAATAGGAAAGAAAATTCCGCAGCCCGGGATCGAACCGGGAACCTTTGACTCGGACCGCCAACGCGCTAACCAATTGTGGACAATCTTCGGACAACCGGATATGTTCTCTTTTCGGTCCGCGTTAAACGCGCACCATCTCTGTACAATTTCTTTTTTGTATTTTTCAAACATTTTTGTATTTATTCTACTGGCCATTACATCCTTTTTGAACTCATTGGCCCTCCTTGCTTTATATCCTATTGGTTCTTACATTTATTTACGCTCATTGCTTAACTTGTACCACTGTTCTGTATATATATGCAGGCTTGCATGCCTCTTGCTGTATATCCTTGACAAAGCCGGGAATAAATGGCGAAACTAGTTGGAACTCCTGATGTCCCTCTGTTATACTGTAAGGCCACCACCTGTTTAGTTAACATTATTCTGCTGTATGGGATGCCTGTCTGGGCCACAAATTTACAAGGCAAAGTGGAAAGAACTCTACGCATTCCAGAAATTACTCTAATGACTGTAGCACATATAGACTGGAGAATTGCATGTTATTATCCCATTCATAATGACTTCGCTCTGACTTATGTTGGAAAATATGTTAAAGAGCTCATGGAATGCATGCTGCCCATTATGGAAAATCATAGTAAAGAATTTGTATGATTCTAAATATTCTAAACATTTCGATGTATCCTTTATATTAATTTTGATAACATTGATAATGCCATCATTCATAGGTTTTCATGTATGTAGCTACCGGGTGGCACAGAAAAGGTGTTAGAAAGTTTTTGTCTACCGTGGTTTAATCGTACGCTGTAAATGATTTTCCTCATGATACTGTCCTATTACAGAGAGATTTACAATTGAAGGACTCTTTTGATACTTATGTTTGTAGTGGTGTTATCGGGCATCATCTAATAATAGCTTTCAGGAAGGTGGGTGAGTTGGGAGTGCTTTATTTCAGCCGCTATAGAGTCTTTACAACTTCCAGAAGCAGTTGCTTGAGTGACCCTAAAGTGCTCTGTTTGGCTAATTTTGAATTTCCCAATCCTGACCTAGTTTTTCTTTTCTTTGGATAGAGTGTAGGCATCCTTATTGTTGGAAAAAGTTTTATTGCACACTAGACAGCTAAAGATTTGAATTTCTTGAATTTCATCTGCCATTTTTGTTCCACTCAACCAGGTAAGGGCCAGCTTTGGAGTCTGGTCTCGCTGTGCATGACCGAAGCGTTCGGTCAAGAACAGATGAAGGGGCGGTCAAGACGAAGCGTTCGGTCAAGAACACGACCGTACCTTCATCTGTTATTTTTAGACAGCATTTTTGAAACTGCTCTCAAACGGTTGCGACTGGTTGGACTTTATTGAAACTCCCAAAATATCATTTGATATATGTTTATGAAGGGTGAGATTATGGAAGCTGTGCTTCAGTTCCACTCAAACACTGATACACTGCACTGTTCGATTGTCGATTTCATTTGTATCCTTGATGAAGCCAGCGGTTGAAATTTTTTGTATATTTCGAGTTATATTTTGTAAATTTGTTTATACAAGACCTGTTCATTTGTTAATAAACTATTTAGTGCCTTAAAATTTTTTCTATATTCATTTTTTTCTGTTGGTGGAAATATGTGGAATTTTGTAGCATTTGTGTTTTGCATTTTTCAAAGAATTAATTTGATATAAAAGTGCTAAATAATTTTAAGAAAATGTGCCAGAAAAAAAACATTGAATGATCTTTTATGCACTTGATTATACACATTGTTTTTCTTTTTTAAGGGAGTTGTCTTAGATCGAATAGACTACACCATCGAGCAAGCACAAACCAAAGTCCACCAGGGGTATCAACAACTCCAAAAGGCTGAGAGTTATCAGAAGAAAAACCGAAAAATGATTTGCATCCTTATTCTGGCTGTCACAACCATCGTTCTAATTATCATTCTAATAGGTGTTAAATCATGATTTGTTCTTGTGAAAAAACATTTTCCTAAAAGTTGTGTAAAATATTTTTTAGAATTTTTACAGTGAGAAATCACATATTCTGATAATGGAGTATCAACTCGTCTTTCTCAAATGCTTCTTTCATGTTTTTTTTGGGTTTTTTTTTTGTTGTTTGTTTGTTGTTTTTTTTCCTCCCTTATTTAGGTAAAAGCTAATGAACTTTCAAGTTTTTATTTATGATTGTTTTGTTAGGCTGAAATATTTTAAATTGCAAAAATTGTTGACATATTTATTAAAAATAATGGAGCTTAATAATTTATTTGCTTGTTAGATGCAAATATTAAACAATGGCAGTGAAAGTAGGAGCATTCCTATGTTGAGAGTTATTTCAATTGGTTTTTAATTGAAGATGATTTTTAAAAATGGAACTGCCTGTTTTTTAAGAATTTCTTTTTGTACATTATTCACATTATAATTGTTAATAATAGCCCATTGAAAAAATGTTAAGAATACAGAGTTGCTAGGGATGGAAGTTGATATAATATCACAATTTGTCCATCTCCATGCAGTCCATGAAATACAGGGCTTCAATATGCAGTAGCCCTTCACTATAGAGATTGTCTCTTTTATTTGTAAAATACGATTTCACTGCATTATTAAGTCACTTTTCAAAAGTTTTTAATTTTTTAATAAATGTTGGAATATAGAAAGTATCAGAACATGATTTGAAGAGATAATTATTAAAACTTGAATAATCAAATAAATTGTCCAGTAAATTTTCTTGTACAAAATTGAGTCCTTATAAAAAAATATTTGTAAAGAATGCTTTGATCTTGATTTAATAATTGCTTGTTCCAAATGGAAAAAAAAACTTATGTTACGGGTTTCTTGAAAGTTTAGAATATTGGATAGAGAAAATTGTAAAAGGTATTTCAAAAACATTTTAGTTATTATTGTATTATTAATAGTACAATAGTAATAATGAAATTATTGCTTCTTTATAAACTAAAATTTTTCTTAAAGCTATAATGATGGTATCCTATTCCGATTCATTTTCTTCATCTGAAATTATAACCTCATTTCTCTCAATCTCTTCTCCATAAATTCAGAACGCTTTCACTTTCTCTTTAAGGCCTGGCCACTATTAGTTAAGACTAGGCCTCAAATCCTGGCTTCAGACTGGAAAAATATGGTGTATAGTTTTGCTTTAAACATATTTTAAATGATGCTTCCTAAAAAAATATTTCAAAGAAAAGGTAGGAAATTATTTCTTCTTTATTTAATCTGTTATAAAACATTTTTTAATAATAACAATATTTTTATCATTACGGAAAACCTTGTGTTAATTCAATCCCAAATAGACATAAAAACATCTTGGAAATAAATGCACCTAGATTTTAAAACGAACAGAAACTCTTATAAATATACAGTCGAACCCTGTTAATACGATCTTAGGGAACCAGAAACTTTGTTCACATTATCCTGGATTCATATTATCCAATGATGAAAGGAAACCCCAATAGTGCAGTGTTATGAATCAAGCCTCAGACCAGATTTTGTTAAAAATTATCCTTATTAGTTTATTTCAGATAAATACTTGGTTATTGAAGTTTGTTTACATGAACGAGTATATTTATTTGTAATAGCGAGAATCTTATCGCATTCTTCATTATTGTTGATAAGCTTGATGGTGGAATGTTAAGTTCCTTGGCCAAAACTTTTCTCTTTGCTGATGACTTTTTTTACAGCATCAAGAATTGATAATTTCTAATCTAGTGTAAGATTGTTGTGTTTCCTCTTTTGTGATGTAGCCATGTCGATAATGTATTGAAACAATGAAACTCAATGTAATGAATGTGAAACAGTGAAATCAAAATTAGTGAATATGGCTGTGAATAATGCATGGAAATACCAATGTTTAAACACTGAAAACTAATCAGAATCCTCAGATAACAAATCCGTGTCCTTGTTGTTCGTTCAGACCAGTGGTTCTTAACCAGTGTTCCGAGAAGATGTTAAATATTTAGCAGTGTTTTATTAGTTTATCATTAATTGCTCACTTCTTCAGTTTAAAAGCTATATGTATTTTGATAATTATGGTGTTCTGCGAATTTGCTAAAAATTCTCCTCTCTCTTTTTTCTTTTTTTTTTTTTTAATATTTAAATTGAAAAATATTCTCTGATATTGAAAAGGTTAAGAACCACTGGTTTAGATTAAGAACTAATCAGAATTATTTGCAATAATAAAGATTTATTTTACAATAAAGATCTCATTTTTGCTTTGAATTTCTTCATTTTATTCATATTATCTGGAATTAGGCTAAAAATAAAATTCGTATTAAACAACTAATTTTAAATACAAATTGAAATGGTCGGGACGGAGGAAAAAAACACAGCAAGTGATAATTTGTATTAACCAGATTCTTCCAATAACGAGGCTTCGACTGTAATATGAATTTGAATCCATATATTTTTTTTTTATATATATATAAAACTTGGATTTTATATTGAAAAATGTTTTTATCAGAAAAAAGATAAAAAACTTTAGCAGAAATATTGAACACTTGCCTGAATGGAAGTATTATTTGCAATATGATTAAAGTAAAATGAGTTGAATTTATTATTTAATTCAAGAATAGATTGATGAATTTTTTGTGAATCATTTGAATGGATTTGATTACTTTAAGGATTTTAAAAAATGTTTTTCATAAAGTTTAATTTTTAATTAGTAATATCTATTATAGTTTTATTCAAATTAATGCACTTTTGAATGTGGGGGTACTTTTTTCCTAATCAGTCAGGGTTATTATCGTATTCTTTGCATTGCATTTAATAAGGCCTCGTATTCATGGAATGATTGTTATTTTGAGAAAATACTATCGACATCAATTTACTACGATATTATAGATAGTGACCTCTCACGATTTTGAGTTGAATTGAGTTCAACATGACCTCAGATTTCTTAATAATTAGAAATAAAAGTGAAGCTTAATGTAATTGTCATGAGCCGAGACTTCTGTGACAGGCCTACTCTTTGCAGCATTTTCATTATTTATTATATATATGCATTTAAAGAATTGTTGACCAAAACAAGTTTGGTCCATCCAACCATTTTTTTTTTTTTTTTTTTTTTTAGTATATTCTGTGAAGCCAAGTTAGCCTATATTGAAATTAAAACTGGCATCTCTCTTTAAAAAAAGAAGAAAAAAAAAGAAATATGAAAACCAAGAAACATTCCGTAGAACTCAAAATATTGAGGTGCTGCAATAAATGCATCTTTTTGGCAAAAGTGAATCAAAACTTTACCACTTTTTTTAATTCTTGGTGTAATGATTTTCATTTTCAGTTGGATGCTTTTCTTGTTGGTTTTGTTCCCTCTTAAATATATATTTATTACATTATTATGACAGAGGTAGTAGAGATTTGTGTATTTTTTTTTTCATTTCTAATAGAGAAGCACAACCCAGTGTTTGTTTGTAACTTATTTTTTTTTTCCTTTTTCAGTTCAGTGGTTCTTTAACTTGATTTCTTTCCCCACCGTTTAAATAATATTACATATAACCAAATTTAAATTTGGTCTATGGCATGAAATTTTTATGCTAGATTTCTCTTCCAACCTTTTTAGAATCTCTTAAAAACAGTATTAATGGAGTACAGTTTGAATTTTGTCTTCTGATGTCAATCTGAATATCAGCTTTAAGTGATTTCTGTTATACATCTTACAACTATGTATAAAAAAAAAAAAAGAAAAAAAAAAGGTACAAGAATTCTTTATTGGGGCAATAACAGAATTCTCACGAGCCAAGATAAAGCATTCCTTTGAGTAAGTTTTGGGTATTATTATTATTTTTTTATTATTATTTTTATGTTACATATTTGCCTGCCAGGTTATGGTTTTTTTTCCCCCCAGAAAGCATATGGAGCAAATTTATCCTAAATGCTTTTGAGTTCCCTGTCAGATTATACGTCTCTTCATAAAAGGAATGCAACATGTGCTTTTTATTTAATATCATTTGACAATCCAGAAAATTTCCTAATTCAATCTATAGTTGGGAAATCTTTTTAAGTGATTTTTTGAGCCCTGAAATTGTATTTAAAAGCTTGTAAAAATTATATTAGATAAATAATTTAAGTCTTTCATTTTATTTTATTTTTTTAAGTTAATGTGCCATACAAAATATACAGTATACCCATTTGTACATTTTTGTATATAAGTAAAACTAGAATGTAAAGTATAATTCTTGTGAATAATAATAAACCTGTGTATGACATTCCACCTATTAAATATTTGAAATGAAATATTATTTTTTGTTTTCTTTCCCTTCCCCAGTCATAAAATTAATGAAGACTACATAGCGGTTGAATTTATACTCTGTGATCAAAAGTTTCCAGACACCTGCTTCTTTGCACTACATCCGAGATTTTGCAAAAATTAAAAATGGTGATCTTTCCCTTCCCTATTCTCTCTGACGAAGAGTTTCAACCAGATGTTGGGCGAAATGGCCTGGCCTATAGTTGTCACTCCAATACAATCCACAGGTGATCAATGGGGCTTTCTGCAAGCCAGTCCATTTCTTCAATTAGTCTCTGCAAACTATTTTCCACACACATCTTGCTTTGATCAGGAATGGTCCAATCCAAAACTGTTGCCAGAATGTTGCTGTGCAGAATTGTCCAAAATGTCAAGGTAAGTTGCCCCTGCTACTGGAACAAATTGGCCCAAATTAAGAAAATGAGACCTGCACCATGACAGTGCTCCACATGTCATGAAATCAGGAATGAAGCATTCTCTAGGCATTCACCAGACCTAAATTTGACCATCTGATGGCCAAAGTGTGTACTGAGATTCGTTGCTCCACAAGACACGTTTCCATTGTTAGATGGTTCAGTTTCAATAAGCTTTGTATTGATTCTGCAGCAGCATGGTCGTGGAAACCTAGGATCCTCACTTCCTGGTGAATGGCAATTGCCTTGGCAATATCTGAAGTGCTAGCCCCTGATAATCTGTCTTTGGCTACCACTTTGCAGTTTCAGTAAAATTGTTCTTTGATATTTTTATCTGATAATGATGCCCCTTACATTTGAACAAGGTATTTGGAGAGTGTTAGAATTCTCATGTACAGACTTGTTGCATAGGTGACATCCTATGGTTGTACCGAGTTAGAACTCCCTGAGCTCTATCGAGTTATTTACACCAATATTTCCAATAAGGCAAACTTCTATTTATATTACTATTAAAGACATGTAACATTGTTTTCAGTGAGTGTTGAGAAACTTTTGATTGCTTAATGTACATTCTACATTAGTGAAAACTATTCCACATAAATTTTAATTAGTTGTTGTTGTGTCTGCATTTCATCATTCAATCAAAAAAAAAATCAAATAAAAACGGAAACAATGATATGTATTTTGTTCAGAGTTATTTTGTAGTTTTAATACGTTTCTGTATGAACAAAATTTTCACAAATTGCAAAGGAGTTAAGATACAGATTGTGTAAAAATGTTAATGCAGCTCAATTATTTGGTTACCAATTTATCGCTATCAACGTGTTATAGAGAAATTGATTTGAGCAAAGTTTTGAAAAGAGATGAATTATTCTAAAGTCTTCCATAGTAAGTTTTGTATATTGTTTACCTTTAGCATCTAAATTTAATATTACCTAGAAAATCAATATAAAACTTTTAATGATATCAAGATTGTTTAAATTATGTAACTGAAACATTAAGATAAATTATATTTATTTCTTAAAAGAAAAAAGAATAAAAAGAAATAAATCACAATTTTAATAATTTCATTAATAAAATCTTTTCTGCTGGTTGTATTATTGAGATATAGTGATTTCAATATAGTATGTCGACATAAATGGGATATTCATAAGGATAAAGCTAAACATTGACAATAAATTGGTTACTAATTATGAACAATTTAACTTGAATTTTCTCATTAGCAGAGAATTATTGAAAAAATAATGTAACAACTTGGAGAGTAATACAAAGGTGGATTGAAAATTGCTGTTGAACGGTAGCTCGTGTTAGTGTCACAGGTAATACTTTCATATAAATCAACCACAAAAGTCAAACCACCAGTCTGGTTTTGACAAGTATTCAGGTAAAACAACTGTGGTTTTCAATTATGTCATCATATTTTTTCATTTAGAAGGAAAACTGCAATGGAAATCAAATTCAAGATTGATATTGTTCTTGGAGATTCATCATTATATTTCCCACTGACTTTTTTGGATTTTAGAATTCAAGTAGGAATATGTGGGCACATTGGTTATGAATGGCCTAATGTATCCGGACAATTCCTGAAGTAGTTCAGGCTGTTTACGTAAAAGTCATCAAATGATATAACACCATTGATGTAGGATTGGGAACTCCTATTACATGCATTAGATAGACAATGAGTAAGTTGGCAGAGCTCGGTGACTTGCAACAGATGCCATAGTTTGTGGTGGTATGAAAATGATGCATTTGTAAAATATAAACATCGAGGAAGCGAAAGTGCAGCAGGGTGAATTGGTAGGCTGAAGAAACTTACTAATTGCAGCTGTCATTAAGGAACCACACACATCCCTGGTAGCAGTGATCTTCTTCACCTGAGTTTCAAAATTTATCGGGCATCATCAGTAGCAGCAGGACTGTTCGTCAAGAGCTAAGAAACATGTGGCCACTCACAAGCTGAACATCACCTATGTCAATGCCAAGTGATGATTGCAATGGTGCAAAGCTCACTGCCACTGGACATGATAAGAGTGATAATACTTGTTTTGTAGTGATGAATCTCACTTCACTGAATTGGATGCATCTGAGTTTGGTGTATCCTAGGCAAACTTTTTATTTCCGACTGTATTGGCTGGCCAGGTGGCCTAGAGCGCAGGCTTTCTAGTTCTCGAGTCCGCCTGGCCATGGGTTAAAATCCCGCCGTGGGCATGAATGTTTGTGTTTGTCCCGGGCTGCATACAGATATAACTTGTGTAAAAGGCACATAATGACCATAGGAGTCGACGCCAAATTTCTTGTCCCCCCCCCCCCCCCCGACTGTATTGTGCTGATTGTCAACTGTGTGTGTGGAGGCATAATGGTATTTTCTGTGGTTCAGCCTGGGCTCCTTAGTTCCTATGGCTTGAAAAATGAACTCTGGAATGTAGCTTCTTGATATTCTCAACATAGCTGCACTCCTGATTCTCTGGCAATAAATCGAAGGAAGATTTGTTTGTTCCTATGCAGCAACTGTTCAGTTCAAACATCAAAGCTTGTGCATCCTTGGTTTGACAACATGGTTCAAAAACTAGTCTGACCTTCACAGAACACCAATTAAATATCTCTGGGACAAATTAGAACACAGATTACTTACCTAGCTAAATCGCTTATCTTCTGTAGCCAGACCCATTGCAGCTCATGGATGCCTGGAAGGCATTTCCAGTGACCATCTATCTATGGTGGAAAATCTTTGCAGATGCATGCATGGTGGATTGATATCTTATTAATACATGTCTCAGAAATCTTTGATTCTACAACAAGTGGTGTTTGGATACTTTTGGCCATAATGTGGATAATTTTTCATTTTGTCAGACTGCCAAATAATAGCATGTGAAATTGAGGAAACTGTGATTACCTCTAATGAATGAGTACTTCACTCTTTATTTTACATAAGGTTTTGGTTTAAAAAAATTATTTTAAGTAGTGCTGCATTTGCTCAGTCTGGAGCAAAAATACATTTAAACCTGAACCTCAGCAAATGGCCTAGAAGTATTTAAATGGAATCCAATGAATTTTCAATGATAATTTATGACCATGGATGAGACTGGGGATCTACTACTGCATACCATAACAAAAGATAGAGTTGATTGGACATAGTGAATTGGTTCCAAAGAAAATCACTTCTGGGAGAGAATTGAAAAGCTGGAGAAACACTGAACCAAGCGTGATGAGTATTGAGGGGAATATGTCTAAAATTAAAATATAATCTTAATCAGAAGTTTTATTTATTATGTTCTGAAAATAAATCCACCTGTCTACGTCAACATGTTATACCACTGGAAGGAAATTACAGTGCCTGGCACAAAAGAAAAAAAAACTTGTGCATGGATAATATAGATGTCTACTTTATTTAGTGTGCCGGAAACATAATGGCAACTTTTGTAGAAAACAGGTCCCCGAAGATGCCATTCCATATCCACACCACAGCTTGAGCACTAAAATTTCATTTTATTGTAGTCTGTTTATTTTTACGCTTATTTTAAATCTTTATTTTTTCTTTTGTTAAAATCAGTGTTTTCAGCTCTACAACTGTACAATTGAAATTTTTCTCTACCTGTAACGGTTACAAAGTTGTAAGATGCAAAATTCGAAGTCAAAGGTCAAATGTGACACCACCATTGCTTAGCCCCTACCCACTTCCTATATGTTGCCTGCAACAGGTTTGTTGTATCTCCACTAGTTTTGAAATTTTATGGGGGGTAAGAGATTTTTGACTCTCCCTGTATATACAGGTGTCTCCTAAATAGAGGTACAAATTTTAAAGAGCGGTAGAAAACATCAAAAGGATTGAGAATTGCATAGGAACCCATGACCAGAAAGTCCTGGGAAAGTTGTAGCAGAGGTAGAAGGAAAACGAAAGGACACATGACAGAATTATCAAAAATATTTATTGCACATAAATATTACAAATGGCATAGTAGATGATTTCATTTCAGAATATTACAGATGATGTTCGAAGTTTCTATTCAAAACATGTACACTAGCTTGAGATCCTCCTACAGCAACGGTGACAGCATGTATGCTGATACTCAGATTCCTCTCTATGACGGGTAGATGACAATTCTATGGACGCAACAATTTGGTGGACGCGATAATTCAGTGGACGACAATTCATTGGAAGTGCAAATTCAGTTGAGATGATAATTATTATTATTCTGATATAATTCCTCTACACAGTGCTAAGGTCACAAATTGTAAAGCCTGTTATTGTAATTTTTAAAATATTCTTTTAGCTTAATAAATAAAGGAAGCTTTTAACACTATTATGTTTACTGCTAATTCAAATATAAAAGATTGTAATGTTAATACATAAGATGAATGAAACGGATTTCTTTTTATTGCAATAAAGATGTGTCAATTGTAAACAACGAATAAAATAGCTAAAATTCTTCACTGATATAAAATCTTGACTGAATTTGTATCTCCAATGAGTTGTCATCCACTGAATTGTCATTTACCGAATTGTCGAGACCACCAAATTAAGTAGTTGCATCTTGGCCTATTTTGCTGGCAATGAACGAGAAATAAGGAACAGGTCTTGGATAAGCAAAAATTGGTAGCGTTCCTATATTGTCATTCACTAAATCGTCGCGTCTATTGAATTGTCGTCCAATACATTTTATACCATGATGGGCAAACGAATCACTAGTGGCCTGTCCTCACTGTGCCCGTTACCTGTTAAAGACCCATGTTTGCATAAATTATGAATGCACATGTGAAAAATCAGATATATCCCCTCCAGAGCTCTCATGAATAGTGCCATCTACTGACATACGGTGAAATTTCCGGTTATGGGTTCCTATGCAATCTCAATCCTTTTGATGTTCTCTAACTCCCATTAAAGTTTGTATCTCTGTATGAGACACATTGTAAATGATGTGCCGACGTTTTTGGCCTGAGAGCATTTGGATGCAGGTCATTTGACTCTCATGATCATCAGGTCACAGTGGCATGGATATTTGTGTTTGTCCTTTCTAACCCCTATTAACAGCCTCCAGTCTGTATTTGCCCAGCATGGAGGCTCATTGGGCAAATTTCCTTTCAAATTAACCACACTTTCTCTGTTAGTGAAAAATTTTGAGGAGACCTCATCCTGCAGTGAATAGATGATGGTTGTATAAGGAACGTTCAGAAAGTAATGTGCCACAATTTATTTCTATGACGTGAACAATGACACCTGGCTGAAATTTGCAGTTGTCCTTGTTTGAACCTTCTGCCTCTGTTGTGCAAATTTCCAAGCTTCGCCATCAGATGAAGAGCGATAGCAAGTGTTTAAAAATGGCAGATGCCTGTGATGCACGTTACAATTTCAAAGTGTTATCTCATCCACCCTATAGTCCGGACTTGGCACCGGCTGACTACCACCTTTGGCCTATTGTCATGGGATCTGATATGAGTTCGAAGATGCTGTGTGTGCTCTGAAAAAGTGGTTGCATGAGTAGGACCAAGAATGGTATCCGGGGGAATACATGCTTTTCCGGAATACCAGCAAAATGCCAAAGAAACGGAAGGAGACTTCTTTGAAAACTAGTCGGTAGAAATGATGGTTGTAGCTAAATTGCAAAATTGAACATTTCATACTTTCAGAGAAATAAATTGTGGTACATTAGTTTTTTGAATGCTCCTTGTAGATGATGTACAGGATGTTTCAGAGCACCCAAATCAGCCATTTTTTTTAAAAAAGATACTGATTTGAGATGTTTGAAAAAAGAATTTTAGAGACAAAACCTATGATAAAGAATTCATATTTGGTAGGTTTCATTTTCCAGAACAAACAAAAGGGAACTGGAGTCAACTTTGAAAATTCAACTGAGAACATAGGTCATGTAAGATATCTCTGTATAGTACTTTTAAAAATACACAACTTTTACTAAAAAAAAATTTCTAATCCTAATCGTTCATTCACAATTAAAGAAAAATGAAAAATAAATTTAAATTCAATTATCCAGGGGGAATAATAAGTAAATAAATTAGTTAAATTATTGTAATATTGGTTTTCTAATGTTATATTGTGCCATACACACTTCATAAGTGCTCAAAATGTGCAACATTTTGTGCCAAACTATGCTGACAACTTCTTTCCTAGACAGTAGATTGGATGAGAAGGACCAGTTGCTTGTCCACCCTTATCTTGAATTATCTCCTAATGCCTTCTTTTTGCGAGGGGCAAATTAAATTAAAGACATCGTCTACCGAGAGCATCCAATAACAAGGGAAGGTATGAAAGAATTAGAATGGTTTGTGAATCTCTCAAAAGTGTTGAAGTCCTCCAAGTAATCCAGGATGTAAGAAAGAGAACATCATTGTTTGGTACAAAATGGTGCACGTTTTGAGCACTTATGAAGTGTGTATGGCAGAATGTAACATTAGAGACTCAATATCACAATAATTTAGTTCATTTATTTATTTAATCCATTAATTTTAATTTACTGTTTAATTTTTCATTTTTATTTAATAGTGAATAAATGATATGGATGAGAAGTTCTTTGGTAAGTTGTTTAATTGTAAAAGTACTCTTTAAAGATACCTTACATGACTTTGTTCTCATTTGAATTTTCAAAGTTGACTCCAGTTCCCCCTACTTCCAGTTTGTTCAGGAAAACGAATCTACCCTAAATGAATTCTTTATAGTATTTGTCCATAGAATTTTTATTTCAAACATATAGAATCAACAACTTTAAAAATAAAAAAAAATAAAAAAAATCTGATACGGGTGCTCTGAAACACCCTCTAGGTAGTGTATTAAATCATGTTTTTGTGGACAGATGGAATTTAGTTCCTTTCACCTATATGTAATTATCTACATTGTTTTAAGATTAGTTCCTTTTATATATTTATAGATAACTAGCTGAAGTACCCGGTGTCATTCAGGAGAAACATGGCAATCTCAAATCCACTCTGTAATAGACTGCGCCTACACTTGTTGATCATGATTGGGAACACAAGTCTCACTGGAAATTGCAATCTCTTAAAGTTAAAAGGGAGATTTGTTGAAATGAGTGGTATCTGTGGGATAAAAACTGTTTCACTCCTTCTCACCCTGCTGTTCTGTTACCTTGGCAATACAACATCTGTTTCCAAGAATTATTTGCATTTACTTAAATAATGAGCAAGTATTGTTGCATCATCACTACCTCGGTCTCCATGGCATCAGTGTTTCACACAAAAGATTGACATTGACACAGGCTTTTACAATAACCCCTATCCACCCTCACCCTAAAGGTACTAGGGTATCTTACCCCCAATAGCATTTTTATCCAGAATATAATTCATACGTGTACCATTCATTTTATATACGCAGTATAGTATTTAAAAACCTGGACTAATACAAATACTCACAAATGAAAGGTCCAAGTAATTCTGTTTAATATAATACAAAGTAATCTCCACCGGGCAGAATACACTTTTGAGTGCATTTGTACAAGTTTGTAAAACAACTTTTAAAGTCCTTGGACGGAATCCTCTTGATTTCCGACATCACGTTTTTCTCAATCTTGGAAACTTCTTGAAATCGGATACCTTTCATAGCATTTTTCATCTGTGGGAACAGGAAAGGCCTGGGACCAAATCTGGAAAATAGGGCTGGTGGTTGAGCTCTGTGATGCTGTGTTTGGTGAGAAATCGCTTCACACTTAGGCCATATGCGGCCGGGCATTATCGTGTAGAAGAACCCAACTTGTTGAAGTGAAGAACCCACAAGCATATGAATTGTGATTCGGCAATCAGCAGTGAAGAGTTTTCTGACTTTCTTGGTGGTTTCTGGATGAATGTACTCGTTTGGAGATAGGGCATTGTTCTTGTAGGCAATTTTCAACATCTTGTGTGCTTCTCTAGCCGATTTATCCAAATTTAGGTAGAATTTAATGCAAGCCCGTTCTTCCAAACTTTTTTTCTTGATGATACTTGTTCGCATGCATTGCTATAATCTGAAGACGAATCCTTTACACTACTAAAAATAATAAAATCTATGCAGTTGCAGTGCGATAGGTAACTTATACAAACTGCGTCTTGACATGGTGAATTTTTGTTTAAATTTTACGCAGCGACCGTCCAGGTTTTTAACCCGGATCACAAACCCTTCCTGAAGAGTGCTTTCTACAAACCCTTGTCGATTTGAATACCCTTAAATAATGCGTGTTTTTATAAATGAAATTTTTATAGGAACATTAATTTCTATTTTTATTATCATTATTATCATTTAATAATTACCTAATAATTTATTATAAAGCAAGGAAATTATTTTTCTATTGTAGTATTTATTTTGAGATCAATTACATTGATATAGGAATTTAACAATTAATTGCTATTGGTATATCTCAAACTCTAAAATTATAATTATTATTTAACAAAAAAATAATATAAAAGAATAATACAAGTAAAATATATTACATGTATTAAAAATTAATTTGTTTGGCCATTTATACATTTAAGAGTTCGAAAAAAAAAAAAACAAAAAAAAAAAAAATGTTCATTGTTACAAACCTTCGTCGATTCGACGAGTCATGGTCTCTAAAACATTAAACTACTAGAAAATTATTAGGCCTATGAAAAAAAATACCGGCTTCTCTGACTATAGTATAAGACTGTGTGAGATTAGCTAAACGCATGAGGATTTATAGGCAAATGCACGCAAGTTAAGAATATAGATAACAGTGTAGTCGATGTGACAAGGCCTTGTATATAGATATAAAGTTTAGAGGCCTGTAAATCTCATCGGCCTCGGTTACGAAACATGACGTCATAAGCAATGCTATTGCGGGAGTTTTTGGCAAAATTCAAAATGAATTTATATTACCGGCCTTTAAATAATGATTTATTTATTTATTAAAAATGAAAATAAAAAATTAATAAAATTGATATTTAGTTTCAAGAAATTATTCAAAACTATATGAAATCAACTTTCCTTTAACCAATTGTTGGCTGCAAATGACCAAATCATGCTATGTATTCACTATTTACAATGCAGGGTACTGTTTCTTTTGTATGTTATAAAAAAACTAGCTATTATACTAGAACTTTGTCACACATTTTCTTATTAGCAGCATTGTTAATAAAGCTAGGTGCAGCACCTATTCACTTCTGATTTCCTGTTGTTTTAAATTTTAAAAAATTAAAATTAAAGGTCCAGATATGAAAAGTTACTATTATGTCACAAGTTTGATCAGTTCTAGTTAGCATCTTTGGGCTTTCTACACAGTCATTATAATCCCTAAAGTTTTCACCAATTTTGGAGAAAGAAAACCACTTGTGACTCTTCATAAATTTTCAAAACCATATTGCTTTGTCTGAAATGGCAATTCACAGAGTGTGCAATGTATGCAGAAACACAGAATATATTCTGCTTAGCTTTGAAGTGGGCTTATATTTGAGTCAATATGGAAGGAATAGCAGTTCGCACTGCTATGGTTAACGTCAGCTGGGCGTGCCCAATTATAAATAAAAAAAGAAATTTTTCCAATTTCTCTATTAGGCGTTATTTTATTTTGGAACAATGTCTAACTTTATCTCTTGAAATCTGAGGCCCGTATACAGAATGAGCACAAATGCTCAAGTGCTCAAGACCATTGTTGAATACAGATTCCATATTATTGAATTTGTACTCACACTGGTTTGAGCAAAAGCATCAGTGCTCATTCTGAATATGGGCCTGAAATTTAACTGGACACGCCCAGTTCATACGTGATTTGTTAATTTTAAATTTATCACACTTGTGAGATCCCACAGCGGCCCAGCATTTATTATTTTTATATAAAGAGCCCCGCACATTACAATTTTTGCACAGCATAATGTATTGGCCTTATTTTGAAGTATATTCACAGCATAATGTTTGCTGTCATCTAATCAATTTTGGAGGAAAGTTGAAAACCGAATATTCCCTCCCCGTGTTTCGATAGTAGCTTATCGATAACGAAACCGAAAGCTAACAAAATCTGAAATTAAGCACATTTATTTAAACACATATTAAATAACGTAATTCCTTCCTTAATATTAATTAAAAATGTTAGTGTATTTCGAAGTAGTAATTTAAAAAACATGAATTAAAATTAAAAGATAATTTTCATTTTAAATCATTTTCTTGGTAAAAATATGATTAGACTGAAATAGAAGCGCTTTAACTGCAATTTGAAATTGACGGAACTTTAGACTTGAAAGGCTCACATCGTTCTGTTCTGTCAAAGAAAAAGAAAAATTAAAAACTTATTTGGTATTATATCGGCTCTTAAAGGGAGTTTTGGTCCGTATCGTTCTTATTTATTAATTTGTCACTTCGATATTGATGTCTTCTTCCCTTTCTAGTGCCTGCTACTGCCGTACGACTCTCTGGAGCGGCATGAATAACGTGTGGCCTCGGATGGTGAGGCTAGAAAATGAGAGGCTAGCGAGGTCATATCGAAAAAAAAAAAACGGTCGAAGCCAGAAGCTCGTCTGCATGTTTACCGCATCGGCCAGTGAAGTCTGACAGCTGACCGTGAGTAGAGCGTTGGGTTGATGTTATTTTGTTTTTACGCCGGCGTCTTGAATGAAGAAACGGTAAACACAACAAACGAATGTCGAAGGAGGCTTCGAAATGTATATGGAGGGACATCAAGTCATCGATCACCGATAGGGAATTGTTGTCGGCAAAAAAAAGCGAAACGCGGTTTATCTTTTCAAATGTGGCAACGATTTTCACCTGTCCTTTTTGATTTCGCTAGAATATGGCGGAAAATTCATTACAAACACCAACATGTGAATTAGACCAGAATCAGTGCCTGTCTCTGTCGTCGATTTTGGAGTCTTTCAGTGCGCCCATCAACGAGGAGCACGCCTGGGCCGTGTGCTATCAGTGCGCCAAGTGTCTGCGGCGAGAGTGGGAGCTCGACCCGACGCGATGCCACCTTCTCACCGGAGTCGGCGAGATACTCCTGCACAAGGATGGAATCATACATCCAGCCACGGCCAAGCCGAGCCGTTCAGGTGAGCCGTGTTATTATCGTTCATAATAGCCGTAGTAAGAATACAACGCCTTACTCATGTCAATACAAACGCATTGATCGAAATTTGTATGAACCGCTTGTTGATTGTGTAGTGATTATACAATTTAGCGTCCCGTTCGCTCTAAGAAGTTTAATTTCTAGATTATATCAATATATAAACAGTTAACAATATTAAGATCAAACTGTGTAGTATCCTCCTTTTTATTTCATACTTGCTCCATTTAAAGCCCTCAATTCTCCATTTAAAACCTCACCCTAAATTTAATGTTTTTGCTTTCTGTGTTGTCACTTCATTCATTTGCTATAGAACTACTACTGCCTATTTTGAATTGGGAACGCTAAACTGCTTGTTAACAGGTTTTATGTTATGGTTTATTATATAATTAGTCAATACAATTACATATTAATCTTGTGTTTCTGCAAGGAAATGCCGTAAAGGATTTTGCATTCGATCTAACGCATTTTTCTCCCTTTAAGAAATAACGGTGCGAGTGAACGAGCGACGGAGTGAGTGATCGACGACCTTCCCAAGGCGTAGTGCCTCCGCTGGTCGAGGAGCTGCGATTAGGGGAAGAGGGAGGCATCACCTTGGCCAGCACCTATCGTGATCGCATGTCAGGTCGGAGTAGCCACTGTACGTTGTCGTATCGTAAAAATACACAAGGAAACATTCCATTTAGGAAGGTGCTGCTATTAACCAACAAATGAATGAAAGGGATCGACTTAGTGATCATAAGTCGTCATGCAAAATTAATTTTATTAATGATAATATCACGTGATTAGTTTATTAATACAAGTAATCTGCACTGGACAACAGTAATCCCTTAATATCGTGGGACGGTTTTGTAATGGGATTGCTTAGGAGTGAGTGTATGATAAAGCTAGGATTAAAGATAGAGAATCTCTACTATTGCAATCTGACTCTACAGATGAATCACTTGATGAATAACACTGCATTTGAAACATAAATATTTACTTTCAAATTAGATCACAAGCTACCTACCTACCATTAAATGATGAATTTAATATAAACATAACAGTTTCAGATGGGTATGGACAACGTTGATATTTTATAGTACAGTATTCTGATTTGAGTACAGAGATGTTGAAAAATGTGATCAGCTGTGGGTATAAAATATTTTGTTACAAGGCACCCAAATTAAACAAGCAGTAAAGATATGACAAAAAGTAATGTTCATTAGACCGACATTATTTATTTTTAATTAAATTTTACGAAACTTCTTATCTCCCTGAGAATACAAGAGATGTCTCGTAAAGTGAGAATCACAAGAATGTAGACATTCCCTAACCTTTGCATGTGAAAAATCTTGTTTTCCTTCTTTATAAATTTTAAATAAATCGGATTCCAAAATCCAACCCATATGCCTCAAGGCTGTAAGTTCTCTAAAAAAAAAAAAAAAAAAAAAAAAAAAAATTGATTTGTATCTTTTTTATAAGAATCACGAAGTTGTGTTTGTCAGTTATCTGACATTGATTGAGATTTGTGAAGTGAAGCCAGCATAAATCCAGTTGTGAAATCTAGAAAATTCTATCTCTTCCCTTCCCTTTTCAAACATATAAATCAAGAAGAGATAGTTTGACTTATTTTCTTTCTTTTTTGTATGAGATAATGCAAGAGCAAATCTTGGGTGTGATTTCCATCAGAAGCGATTATCTTCACATCATAAGATTATCTCCGCAACAAAAAACAAGATTCGATATTTCATTATAAATTTGCTTAAAAATATAATTTCCCTCCAATACTTCAAAGTATTTTTTATACTTTATACAGCATTATCTGCCTGATTGACCAAAAAAAAATTTGTTTTATTAAAATTAAAAATAATTTATTGTAATATATTGCTTTAATTTAATAATTATTAACTCCAATTAAAGAGTTTGATTTCTTATTAAGCTAAATTTTCTCGAATATTTATTTTATGAGTAGGAGGCAGAGGCCAACAAAACGAATTGATGGACCTACCGACCTTGAAATCTTGTAGGTTGGAAAAATGGGAGGCGAAGGCGAGCTACACATGGCATGCTTTGCACTATCCATTGATGGGCCTTTAAATGCTGCCATGGCAACTGCATCGATTTCTGCCTCATCTTCCAGTTTGCAGTTCTTTAACAGAGAACGAAGAATTAAACTCTTCAGAAATAAAAACTATAGATGCGCTTCCTGGCAAAGGAAATATGTGCAAGTTTTCATTTCCTTGTCGAGATGAATGTTATTTCACGTTCTTTTGGATGTGCGAAATTTATTAAGTGTTGGAATGTGCATTAAAGTTATGTTTGGAAAGAATGAAACTGGAGTAAAATGAGTTAGGGCTTAATAATGAAACTGGGACAACAAATTAAAGAAAAATCTTCATAGTTGCTAACATGTCTTATGAGGACTTTAATTTCCAGAGAACATCTTTCTTTAATAAGTTTATTAAGATTTCAGTAAAGAAAGGAATGCTGTCAGATATAATTTATCTGCAGTAATCTATCTCTGTACTATTAAGGACTAGATATTACCCTTCATTTATGCTGATCTGAGATGTATTATTGGCAATTTTTAAAAAAATTGCTTGAAAAAAGCATTGCGAACAAGATAGGCCAACAGAAGAGATATTAGTATCACTTTCATTCCCCAAATATAAATTTAAAAAATTTACTTACATTTCCCCTGACTTTTACATCCCCAAATTATTGTAAGGATTTAGATGAATCAGAATGTTAATTTAATTGATGCATTCATTTATCTTTAAAAAAAAATCAAGTTATCATCAGAATGTCTAAAGTTAGATTGTTTTATCCTTAATCTATGGTATCTTTGTTTATCCCTACATCATTTTCTTAATCTTTGATATCCCAAATCTCATTAGTGTAGATAACAAAGTAACAGCTTTAGAAACTAAAATGAATGAAATTTTTTTCTTTAATATAAATACATAAACTAGGTGAATCCTGTTGAGATTGTATGACTTGCTTTTATTTGTTCATTTACTTAATTTTCATCAAATGGACTCATGAGCTGCAGTCGGAGCTGCACATCTCAAAAATTTTTCAAATACGAGCTAACTCATAAAAAAATAGTTGGATTGACTAGCGCCCAATAATATTGGCACCATGATATCAAAATTAAAAACTGCGAGGCAATTAATTTAAAAGATGAGCCTTAACATAGACAATCCATAGACCCCCAATTCCCAACCTAGGGGTCACGAAAGACTTTTTTGGGGAGAATCACAGTGATTACTTTTTTTTTTTTTTTTTGCATTTATTTTCATTTAGGAAATTTCGAGATTTTTTTAACATTCTGAATATGACCGGTTAAAATGCCAGTTTTATTTTTTTTATATTCAAGTATGAGATCGGGGAAGGGGAGTTGCAAGTTACTTGACTTTTAGAGCAGGGGGTCGCAATTTGAAAAAGATTGGGAACCACTGCTATAGACAATCAATAGCTATAGAAATTGGGAACCATTTTCTCAGGTTAATATAAAGTTAAACTATTGTTGCAGCCCATGAGCGACATATTCTTCATACATCTTGGTCTACCACTATCCTTGGAAATTAGATTCATTTTCACATAATCTTCTTACTGTTTCTGCCTTTGCCCTCTGATGGGTTCGCTCATTATTAGATTGCTTTTGTCTAGGCATTGTTACTAAATATACTTCTAATTGGACACAAGAGTGGTAAGACCCTGAAAAAAAAGCTGATGTTTCAGACAGAGACTTAACTTTATCAAAGCAAAAAATAAAAGCAATAATAAGGGCATTAGAAGACATCTTATTTGTTGACACAATGGGGGGGGGGGGAGAAAATATCGCTAGGGGGAACAGAAGGTGCCAATGGGAAGGCCTGGAAATGAAAGGGAAGACGTTCTGGGATAGGACTTCATAATATAGTTTTAACACCCATTTACGAATTGTTATGGTTTTCTCGGTATTAATAATTAGTCAAACAGTGTCATCAGAAATTGCTCCACATTTGCATATTAACCATTCAGCTTCAGGTTATCGATACTTAACATTGACCTTTAACGTTTGTAATTCTGTTGTCACACTGAAAATTTGAATTTCAAATGCTTATTAATGCATGATTCTCTGTTGCAAGTTAGTCTTTTTTAGGATCTTAATTTTGTTTTCAGTTGTATTAATTTCAGCCAGACAGATTCACGTATGCAGACCTTAAGCTGTTTTATTATATAGATATATAATGCCCCAAGGAAAACATTCTAAAATACCCTTTTATATTTTGATTTGCCTAGGCATACATGCGTAGAAGGTTTGTGAAAAGTGTTTTTTCTGGAATGAATTTAATTTTGATATTTTTTTTAATGTATTGAGATTCACGATTGTTTCAAATATGAAAGTAAAATGGATTCATACAGAATTAGAATTGAATAGACCAGAAGTTTAAACATTTTAAAGAGCATTAAATTAAGTTTCAGAATTTCTAAACCATTGTGTTTGACCACATTTTCTTAGTGAATACACATCAAAAGTTTCCATGAGTATTTCTTATATTACACAAGCCTATGAACAAAAAACTACGTATCTACAGCTATAAGTTGTCATAGAATAATCATTGTTTAGTTCACATCACACATAAAAATACAAGCTTTCTATGCAAACCTATGCATTGACGTCTATGGGTATAATATTGCTAAACATAATGTTCTTTCCTTTCATGTTATTTCAGTTTATTACCACTAAAAAAATATAATTCCATATATTTTATGCAGATTTTTGTATAGATAGTGAATTTTTCTTTTCTATTTTATATACCATCTGTATTTTATAAAACTTATTTTTTTATTTGTTTTAAAATTCTCTATTTGTTTAAAGGAGATTGTGTGACCCCTATAGAAGTTTGCCAAGAGTGCCCACACATAAAAAATAATAGTTTCATGCAATCTAGAAGATTTACAATTAATGTTGTGTAAAATGTCTGATCACAATATTTCTTCTCTTAGTCAGCATCACATTTTGTTCTTTATGGATTTTCTTCCCATTTATTTTCTGGGTGGTGCTTACGTAGTTCCAGTGAGCCATGTTGTAGCTCGGTAGCATTGGCTTGTAGAAACAAGTTAAGAGAAGCAGAGACCTGTGAAGTGGCCTTGTCGGTGGCTGGTTTTCCACCATGAGCAGCTGCTCACATAATAGATAACTTCATCTCTTGACAAATAATTTGTAGATGGGGTTTCAAAAAAGGGAGAGCAGGAGTAAGTGAAGTGTCACACTTCAGCAATGTTGGCATCTCTTTAGGCATTAGGAAAAAGAAAGCAACAACTCTAAATGTCTATTAGAAAGGAATAAATGTCCCCTAAAATGCTGGTCTTTTTAATTGTTTAAAAGAGCATGATGCTTTTTTTTATAACTCGTTTTATTATTAAATAGGATTACAAATTTAATAATCTTCAAATTTTGTTAATAAACGTGTTAATATACTTTAAATAGGTTTATTGTTAATTATTCAGCCAATAACAATTTAAATCATTGGATGTAAATTACGTATTATTATTATTGTGAAATAAGTTAAATTTCCATGAAAGCTACTGTAATTTCATTGCAAATCAAAATTCTACCTGTTGAACAAAGATGCGAGTTTTTAAATCCACCATTTTCTCTCTTGTTACCTGTTTTTATTAAATATTACTATTAAGTATCTACCCCTTTATTATTATTGATTTTCTTCAACATACCATTTAGGAATTCAAAAGAACTATATTTCTTATATTTCTCTCATTTCCAAAACTTTATATGAAAGTGTGACTAGTTTTTTTCAAAAACATATCACCAAATAAACTTAGTCGAATGAAAATCACATTTTTTTTGTAGTTTTCGATCAAAATGTGAAGTTTCACTAAATGAGCAAAAGACAATAAAAGAAAATTTTTATGATTAGACATTACAAAAGAATCAGGAGGAAAAACACTTTAAACGTGATTATAAATGAAAACTGGAAAGAAAATTCCATGGCCTAGGCACCAACAAAGAATCTTCAGATAATCTCGTCAACAGTCTAACCAATTAAGCCATTGTGGACGTAGAAACATTTCGCTATCTACATGTCCATTTGGGCAGGTTAGGGTAGTAGCATTACAGGTTGGGACTATCTTTCCTGTGTGCAAAATATTCATTAAAGAATAAACTTAAGAATGGTCAAATGGACATGTAGATACCAAAATGCTCCCATGACCACCACAGGGGCTTAATTGGTTAGTGTCGGTGTGATTAGTCGAATGTTTCTTGGTTTGAGCCCAGACTGTAGAATTTTCTTTCCTGTTTTCATTTATAATTTAAGATTCCGAGGAATGGCTTAAAATTAAAATCCTTATTAAGTTTATTCCTTATAAATGATTATAATAAAGTTTAAATAAATTGAAATGGTGGGATGGTAAATTCATACAGGCATCCCACTTATCATGAAAAGAAAAAAATTTGGGTTGGGAGGGGTGGGTTATAAAAAAACATTTGTAACTCAAACTTGACTCAACAGAGGCAAACCGTTACAAAAATTATTCATCTCTTGAGAGAGAGGAGTCCATGTCGAGTTTATTGATTATGATTTGCTTGTATGAATACTTCAGCCATTTCTTCATTTTTAGAAAAAAAATAATATCTAAAAAGGCCTAACCAATTTTCATGAAAAATATGTCAATGTACTTTTTAAGAAATCTTTTAACAATGTACATGTATTACTTTAATTTTGGTTTCCTTTTTGCCATTTGGTCGCATACATACATCCCTATTGACGTACCATCGAATTTTTTTTTCTCCCAAAGTTTCAAAATATATTATTAATAAAGAGAAGGAGTGTTTAGTATATACATTAGTAAATATCAAGATTGATGACTTTATTAATTTTTATTATTATTTTACTTTCATTTATCAGATATTATATTAAAAAAGGAGAATATAATATTCAAAATATATTCTCGAGTCACGGGTTAAAACTCAGTTTCAGAAAAAAAAACATTTTTTTGAGTTGGGGAAATGAATACACAGGCCACCACTTTTAGTGAGTGTCGGCCAAATATATACCTGATAGCTGAAAAAGACCTTAGAATAGGTAATTACAGATAGCTGAAAAGACCCTAGAAATCTAAGTTAAATGCAGTTGATATCGTTATTTCACATTGCTTCAAACTCTGTTTGCAGAAAGTTCTCTTTCCTGTTTTAACTCACTTTTCAATTCTTCTTTTACCTTTTCGGTGTTGAGGATGTTAAATAACCATTGGATCTGTTGGAAATTTAGCCTAGCCGGGGATCAGCCTACAGAAGCTTTGCTAGGTGTTCCAAATTTGTTAGTAATGGGATAAACACAAACATCCATGCTCTCAGCAGGATTTGAACCCGTGACTCGCTGGTTTCGAGAATGACTAACCTATGCCATATCTCCTTTTGCCACCAAGCTGGGTCTGCTCTTTTTCTCCTGAAAGTAATAAATGTAAACTGGAGTTAATGCTCCAAATATAAGGTAAAGATATTTGTGAGAAAAAAATGGAAATAAAAAGTTTTCAACCTGTATTTGAACCAGAGATCACAAGTATCATGAGCTTGATAGTCCTGTTCCTGGTTCAAATCTGTCAAAAGTTGCAATAAAAGTTCGTTTTTACTCGTGCAGCGCCGCCTGGTGCTGTTTCTTACATGTAAGAGCCACTGACGTCAGCAGTCGCCATGACAGTCGGCAGTGCTCATATATATGCTTATTAAAACCTTATTGAAATCAAGTTTATATTTGACTTTGCTTTATTCGCTGGTGAACCATATCGCACGCAGGTATTATCGAATATTACAACATGGTAGCAGAGCGTGGTTGAGTTTCAATAAGGAGAGAAAATCGTCGGTTAAAAAAGACGCCATTGGCGGGAGACTGTTGTCAGCGAAGAAAAAAAAAAACGACGAGCAACGTAAAACATGGAGAGCCAGGCAAGTTTGAAATTAAATGAAAGTAACTGGTTACTGTGGAAATTTGCAGTGAAAATCATATTGACTTCGAAGAGTTTATTTAAGATCGTTATCGGAGAGGAAACATGCCCGACTACGTCTACTGCAGAACAAGAGAACTGGCGGCTTAACGACGCAAAGGCGCAGGAGATTTTAATTAATAGAATAGAGGAGACACAGCTTACATATATAATAAACTGCAGTTCCGCCGCAGAAATTTGGAAGAAATTGGAATCAGTGCATGAGAAAAAATCCTCTGTATCATTACATTTACTACAAACGCAATTTTTTAATTTAAAATATGACGGAGGAACAATCCAAGAATTCGTGGCGCGGGTAACAAACCTTCATGTGCAACTTGAAAGACAAGGCCAGAAAGTGCCGGAGAGGATGGTGATCACGAAGATATTGATGGCATTGCCGGAAAACTACAAACACTTTATAAGTGCATGGGAATCCGTATCGGAAAGCGAACAGAACCTGGATAACCTCATAGCACGACTGCTCATTGAGGAAGAACGGATGCGAAACACGGAACAGACGATTGCCCTGGTATCAAAAGGTAAGAGAGTTACCTGTCACTTATGCGGCAAAGAAGGACACTTTAGAAAAAATTGTTTCAAAAATAAACAATGTCACTTCTGTAAAAAAATTGGGCATTTGGCTGCAGACTGTTTCCACAGGAAAAATAAAGAAAAGAAAAAGCCTGCCAACACAATGACAGCCTTAATGGTTGATGGTGACATGAATCCCGACTGCTGCTGGTATATGGACAGTGGAGCCACACAACATATGTGTAATCGAATGGAATGGTTCAATCACTACAAGGACATCGAACGCAACATAAGATTAGGAGATGGCAAAGACATAAGAGCACTTGGTGTAGGTAATATCTGCTTAAGAGCATTCAATGGGCGTAGTTGGATGACTGTGGAACTAAAACAAGTGCTGTATGTACCAGAGTTAAAATATAATTTGTTTTCTGCCATTAGTGCGATGGACAAAGGACTTAAAATGATTAGTGATAACCAGGAATGCAAGTTTGTGAAGAACAACGACACTATAGTTTTGGCTAAGCGTGAAGGGCGTCTCATGCGGATGTGTCTGAAATCTGTTCAGAGCCGTGGTCTTGCAGCTAGATCCGTAGCAGTTAGTGAAGAAGTAAACTCCAACTGTAAAAATGGTACATGCGAACTGTTCAGATATCACAGGATACTTGCACATCAAAGTTTTGCTCAAATCAAGAAAATCATGAAGGACTGTTTCGATATACAGGCTCCTTGTAATAATAAAGACCATTTTTGCGAGGCGTGTATCAAGGGCAAGCATTCCAGGAGACCTTTTTATCCAAGTAAAAACACAACGGATGGGGTTGGCCAGGTCATCCACAGTGATCTGTGTGGTCCATTTGAAGCCAAGTCACTCGGTGGCTCACAGTATTTCCTGTTATTTAAGGATGATTATTCGCACTACAGAACTGTATATTTTCTCAAGCAGAAGTCTGAGGTTACAAGTAAGATGAAACATTTCCTTGCTAAAAGTCGCAATCAAGGTATCAACGTTAAAGTATTACGTACAGACGGAGGGGGTGAGTTTATAAATGCTGAGGTGAAGAATCTGTTGGATGAGTATGGAATTATCCATCAAAAAACGGTTGCATATACTCCCCAGCAAAATGGCAGAGCAGAAAGAGAAATGCGCACAATTGTAGAGGCAGGTAGAACAATGTTGCAAGAAAGAAACCTTGATAAGAGTCTATGGGCTGAAGCAGTGGACATGGCAGTTTATGTGATCAACAGGACAGGTACAAGTACAGTTAAAGATAAAAGCCCACAAGAATTATGGTGTGGAAAGAAGCCTCACCTGACATATTTGAAGGGAATATTTGGAATGGATGTTTGGTGTCAAGTACCAAAACAGAGAAGAAGAAAATTAGACCCTAAAAGTCGAAAAGGTATGTTCATAGGATACAGTGAGACAACAAAGGGCTACAAAGTTTACTATCCTGAGACCAAGACTATATGTATGGAAAGAGAAGTCGTCTTTGACTATAGAGAGAAACATATACTGAAGGTACCTGAAAAGAAAAATATAAAATCTTATACTATACTGCAGGAGAGTCAGGAAGAAGAGGATGAATTTAACATGCAGAAGAAGACACAAGAAAATCAGGAGGAACTTGAAACCGAGGAGTATGCCAATTATACACCAAACACACAAAGTCTGAATGGAAATGAAACTGATGAAGTTAATTTGGAAGAGGAAAATGCACCAGACTTGCTGACAGAAACTAGAGAAGAAAGACCAAAAAGAAATGTGAAATTACCGACAAAGTACAAAGACTATGAAGTAGATCTATGCTTTCTAACAATGGATATTGATGAACCAACGACTCTTCAAGAGGCGATGGCATCTGATCATAAAAGCTGCTGGAAGGAAGCTATGCAAAAAGAGATGACTGCATTAGAAGAGAACAAGACATGGGATATTATAGATAAGACAGATAACACGCAGTGCATTGATAGCAAATGGGTGTATAAAATTAAGCGGGATGACAGTGGCAAAATTAAACAGTTCAAAGCAAGACTGGTTGTTAGGGGCTTTCTTCAGAAGGGAACAGACCTTGACGACATTTACTCTCCAGTTATTAGGCTATCCACCGTTAGAACATTAATTGCAGTCAGTACAGAAAAGAACTGGCCCGTATATCAAATGGATGTTTGTAGTGCCTTTTTACATGGAGAAATAAAAGAAGATGTTCATATACTGTTACCTGAGAATTTTAATCTTCCAGAGAATAAAACCTGTAAACTTAAGAAAGCACTGTATGGTTTGAAAAGTGCACCTAAATATTGGTATGAGAAATTCCATTGCTTTATGTCAGAACAAGGTTTTATTAAGACTGAGAGTGATCATTGCCTTTATTTTTATAATAATAGTAACTGTCAAGTGTTTATTCTAATTTATGTTGATGATTTGTTATTGACAGGGTCAGATTCAGGGATGATTGATGGTTTTAAAAGGAAATTAGGGGAAACCTTTAAAATGAAAGATTTGGGTCTTGCTAGCAACTACCTAGGCATTCAAATTAAGCAAGAGTTGAATACGGGTAAAACATCACTGAGTCAAACCCAATATTTAAAATGTGTATTGCAAAGATTTAACATGTCAGATTGCCATGAAGTGTTGACACCTATGGATCCTAATTTTAACTGTGAATCTTTGAGAAAACATTGTTCAGAAAATGAAGATATTGAACATAGATGTCGACAGGTTATTGGATGTATTATGTATGCTATGTTAGGTACAAGACCAGACTTGTGTGCCAGCATTACTTTGTTGTCACGCTTTCAAAACTGTGCTAGCAATGATTTATGGATATGCCTTAAACGATTATTACGCTATATAAAAGGCACAGTTAATTCTGAATTACTGTATTCAAAAAGTGACGTGGGTGATGCTTATAAGTTGCTGACAGGTTTTGCTGATGCAGACTGGGGAGGTAATAATGTTGACAGGAAGTCTACCAGTGGCTACTGTTTATTTGTGTTTAATAAGCTGGTATTATGGTGTTCAAGAAAACAAACCAGTGTAGCCTTGTCCTCAACTGAGGCTAAATATGTGTCATTGAGTGTCTGTATCAGTGAAGTTTGTTGGTTAAAAAATTTGCTAACCGAGATATGTTTGTGGAAAGATGAACAAATCATTATTTTTGAGGACAACCAGTCAGTTATTCGCTCATGTAAATCTCATGAACAACTAAAAAGGATGAAGCACATGGATATAAAATACCATTTTATTAAAGAGAAAATTGATTCTGGTATCGTAGATGTTCAGTATATCCACACAAGCCAGCAAATAGCTGATATTCTTACTAAGCCTCTGCCTAGACAAACCTTTTTGTTCTTGAGAGATAAGATGTTGTTTAACTGATGTGCTTGTTCACAGATCTGGTAGTTAATTTGAAAATGTATTAGCTTAATTATGATAGTAGTTTGTTTTTTTTTCTTTCGGTTATTGTATTTGCAACAGGTGTTGCTGCACGTTGTTTAAGTCTGTTGTTTCTGTTTCGCAAGAAAACTTTTATTGAGGGAGGGTGTCAAAAGTTGCAATAAAAGTTCGTTTTTACTCGTGCAGCGCCGCCTGGTGCTGTTTCTTACATGTAAGAGCCACTGACGTCAGCAGTCGCCATGACAGTCGGCAGTGCTCATATATATGCTTATTAAAACCTTATTGAAATCAAGTTTATATTTGACTTTGCTTTATTCGCTGGTGAACCATATCGCACGCAGGTATTATCGAATATTACAACAAAATCCAGATCATGGAATTTTTGTTTCCATTTTTTCCATTAATATCTTTTCTTTGTTTCCTGTTCATTGGAATTTCTGAATTTCTCAAAGACAATCAACTTATTGCATAGGCTTTCATGTGATGTTACAGGAAACTTAAAATCAACTGTGCACAAGAGAGGAAAGTGTTTTCTCATATACTTTACAATTTCCTAGAGTTATTCTGTATAATTTCCTATGCATGCATCCTCAATGGAGGAGTAATGGCTTTGAAAGGGGGAGGAATTCTATCCTATACTTTTAATTTCCTATACATTAATTATGAATGAGATCTGGCCTTTTTGTTGTGCTGCATTGCTCTTGTGTTATTTCTTAACATTATTCATTTGTTATTGTTTATTTGTTTTCAAGTTTACTACACAATCATCATATGAAGAAGTTTAAAATGGTTTAAGGGCTGTTTTATTCCCTTAAAATAAAAAGCTGAGATTAAAAACTTATTTTAAGATTTTATTATATTGTAAAATTGTTAAATTTTTCTGTGAATTTTATAATGCAAATTTGAAGTCAAAATTTTTTCCTTCACTAAATTGTGCATCTTTTTCACCACAGCAGAAAAATTTTATTAGAACTTTTCCTTTCCTGAGGCAGAGGTGGGACTGGTCAGTTCATTCAATCCTATCTGTAAAGGGGAGTAGAAAAAAGCTCAAAAGAGGCTATCTGCTTCTTTTCTTGGCTTCTGCTCAAGGTAGTAATGATGTGCATCCTGGTTCAGTCTGTTGCATAAACCTGTCGGGGGGCCGGAAGTTTAATAAACTATGTTGCTGGTTTCAAATCCACTGGCATTATTTTCACTCTGAAGAATAGTCATTACAGGAACTTAAAGGAATTTTTTCTTGCCTGTGTCTCTTTTAATGTCTGGAAACTAAAAGAATGAGAGATGTATGCATTTCTAATTCCCAAAAAATTATTAATTGTGGATTGTTTGAAATGATACATAAAGAATTTTCTTATTTTTTTAATTATTCTATATTATTTATCATTTCTTTGTTTACAAAATGTTGTGTTGATGGCAATCAAAAATTATTTTGAATAATCCTTCAAATAAATTATAATGCCTACTTTATATATTGAGGGGAAAAAATTAATTAACAAAAAGATGAGAAAAAACCTCAAAAGTTCCAAATATTTTAATGAAAAAAAAACAAAAAAAAAACGAAAAATATTTAATTGGGAATCGCATCCACAAAGAATAAAGAAGCATCAAAATTACATTTCTACAGCACAATAATAAAATTATAATAAAAAATCGATTTTCTAGCTATAATAAAATAGCAAAGTTGTTACTTTTTTCATGATTTTCATTGAGTTATATAAAATGATGAGAGTATTTTATATAATTTTATAATTTACATTTTGAATCCTTGTTACATAGTGGTACTCCACTTGACTCTATATTGCTAGTTTCTTCTGCATTTTCTGCTTTGTTACCACTAAATGCATGTTTTTAGAATGAAACGGAGGCTCCCTTCAATTTCAGTGAAAAATTTCTATTTACATCAGGCTTACTTGGATTTAATTGAAATTAAGGAGCAATTTCAGGAAATGGTTCGTGATTTTGTTAAATTTCATTTCACTAATGGACTGTGTTAGTTGATCTTGATATAAGTTGTAGCCTTTCATTATTTAGCATTTTTGTTTTTTTTATTGATTGTACAAAAATAATTTTTATTGTACTATAGAAATGTATTGGCCAACTACTATAAGAGTGGTGGCTTATGTTTTCGTATCCCAGATCAAAAATTTTTGTATCACTACATTTGATTCAAGAAGGTGTGTTGTAATTTTGCAAAAAAAAAAAAAAAAATTATCTGTATACTTACTTATGTACTTTGCTGTAGTGACCACTTTTCTGCAACTAACTCCTCCAAAACAGCAAAGAGTAGAACCAAATGAAATTTATAAACCTGTAGAGGGCTCCTTAAACTGTTGCTTGACGTTTTTTTTATGACAATTGGTTAAGCCTACATTATTAAGAGATATTAATTTTTTTCTAAAAATAAAGAAATGGCTGTGTCATTTCTACCATGGAAAAAAGTTAATAAATTTGACAGATTCCTCACATTGAGATGAATAATCTTTGTAAATAACTTGATAGGCTCTGATGAGCCATTTGGAAATTATTGTGGTTTTTATTTTTAAAACATGTTGAAACTTTTGCTCATGTCGAGCATTATTAATTTTTAAAGTCAAAGCCAACAATACGATCGTGGTGTTCGTGTGCTCCAGATAAGAGTAAATAATGCTTATATCTATCTTAAAGAAAATTATGTAGCTTTCTCTCTCAAGTGGTAATACATGTGATTTGATGAGGGAGTGGGAGGCCTGTATTTATTTCCTTGAAGTTCACATAAATACAAATATGTGAAATTGTAAACATTATTGAATTTGTGGAGTCGTCTATTCTGTTGCCAATTCCAAATATTAAGTCTGTGATATTATACACAGTGTCTGAGAACTTTTTGACCAAACATAACAGTGAGGTGGAAGGAATGTATATGAACACTTTTTGCGGTTATAAATAACTTGGGTGTCCAACAATGGCACATTGAAAGATCACTTTGCAGGCCACAAATGAAGAGATGCTATCTGATTAATTTTCTTTATCATGTAGATTTCAGCAAAAGTTATTATAGTATGTGTTCAAAATAATGACCGCCCATATCAATACAGGCCTAACATCACCGTAAGCTTCGAAGATTCCAGGCATCTTGTAAACTTCTGCTATAGCAGCTGCTATGCACCCCACAAGATTGTTCACTTATTCCATGGGGTTTTCAAATAGCACATTCTTCATATGGCCCCACAGGAAGAAGTCCGTGTATATAAAGTCAGGTGGTCATGATGGCTAGTTAATGGGGCTTCCACGACAGTCCATCTGTTTGGATATTTGATATTCAGATATCACGAACCTCGAGGATGAAATGTGGAGGTGCTCCATGATATAGAAACAATATATCCATACAAATCGTCGAAGGTAAAACATTCTCCATAAAAAATTCATTATTTTGGTGGGTGTGATATGATTTTTTTTAGTAATGTAGTTTTATTTTCAATGTGCCATTGTTGGACACTAAGTCATTTCCACCATGGCTTTATTGCCAAAAAGTGTTCATATACATCCCCTCTACCTACCTGTTAATTTTGGGCAAACAGTTCTAAAACATCCTGTATATGTTGGTCAATGAAATAGTATTTCGCAGTAGTCCATCTAATGCCTACTTCGGCATATTTTGCATCAGATGGTCTGGAAATGGCATTTCATTGACCGGAATAGGCATCTTCCCAAACAGACAGGGCATGTACGCCTTCTATAATTTTTACTTATTTTTTGATGCTCTGTCCAAATGTGAGATCAAAATCAAAAAATTAAAAAAAAAAAAAAAAATTGTCAATCAAATTTATTTATAATGACACGAATAAAATAATTTTCATAAAATTATTAAAAAATTCTCAAGTTGCAAAAAAATTAAATTTCATTCATCATTTAGACAGATTTATGTTTTTAAGTTGGTAATACAATGCCTAATTATTTTTCCTAATATATTTAAATTTTAGAATTCAAACGAATCATATTTCCTGACTTTTGGAATTGAGTTTCATTACATTGCTGTTTATGTGCAGATGTAAAAGTTATGAATGGATAGGTGAAATTTAATTTAATGAATAGAAAAAAAAAATATTCACACCAAATATATTATTTTATTTTTTATTGTTTCCTTTGTGTTTCTCCAATTTTGTTTCATTATTCTGCATCTAATAAGTATACAGGCAAAGTGGGATGATTGTTATATTCTTCAGTATGCATTTATATGTATAAAGTATTTAAAAAAAATTAATTTGAAAAAATATTAAAAGAATGCATATTTTTGAAAGTTTTTGGTTTAAAGGAAATGCGACCTCAAACATCTTTTTCCCAGCAAAGTTCATAGAAAGTAAGATGAAACTGATCTGACCTCTAAACGAAATAAATGACTCCAGGGATCAAAATTATTGAAAATTTTGATGCATTTTTTCTTTCTTCTTCTCCTTGCCTTAAGATAAAAGTTTGCTGTCCAGTTCATTGCATGTCACTAGGAGGAGGGTTCTACACCTTTAGGATATGCTAGAAACTCTGAGGTCAAAAAGAATGTATACAAGATTTTTTATTATTGGGCTTTTTTTTTTTTTTTTTTTTTTTTTTGCATTTGCTGTAAAGCTCTTCATAGCCTGCCCTTCATAAAGGGAAGAGATGATTAAGGTTAAATGCTGATGTAGTAGTTCAGCATTTAAAGCCAAATTCTAGTAGCTTTTTTCCAGTTGCTTTTGTTCACTTACATGCTTTAATTTGAAACATACTTTGAGAAAAATAGGTTTTATTTGTAAAGATTTAGTAATACTTTATTTTTGATTATCCATGAAATTCAGTGCACGTGAAATAGTTGACTTTTGAAATTAAAATATTATATTTAAAAATAATATTGTAAATATAACAAAATAGATAATCAAATAAGAATAAAACAGCTATCTAAATTCACTTAATGACCACTTCATATTTAACTGTATTTGTTTGTTAGTTTATAAATAGTATTATGTAGTTCACCAAGTACATGTATTTAATGAATTGTGGTTCACCTTATGCATCGTAATGGTAGTTGATTACCATTTATGGTCTAAATTAACTTCAGTTTAAATCCATCTTGATTCTAATTGAGCAAATTGCTTCCTGTTTGAACAGCGGAACAGGTGACTCTCGTAGATCCTCTCTGATTTTCCATACAGGTTCCTGGCTTTCGTCATCCTTACCTACATGAACTGGTGTAACTAGTTAAACCTTGTGATTTGGCTTATTTTTTTATGTGTAGTTGTCGTTTTTTTTTCCTTACCTTATTATTATATGAAAATGTTAGTTCATTCTTGTGTTCTAAATATTGCTGGAATTGTTTTCTTTCGTATTATTTTCATGAGATACTTTTAATTTATTATAAAGATAGTAATTGGGTTTTCATTTTGCTATGAGGGCTAAATTCCCATGTTTTTTTTTAATAGCATATGATATGGAAGATGAATAATTAAAGGTTAAAAAAAATCTATAGAAACTTTTTCTTGTGGTTAACCTGACAGTCTTTTGATGAGCACCTTTTAATGGGGACTAGAGGTCAAAACTGTTGCTTTGAAAAAGGAGATTTTTTTTTAACGTTTTATAGTCTCTCTTTTTTTTTTTTTTTTTTTTTTAATGTGTTTATGGGGGAGGGGGGAGGATTAATTATTAAAGTTGTAATTATTTTAAAATTATAATAGGATGTTCTGCTGTAAAGTAATAAGATTGCATATTTCAATTTGAATTGTTTATAGGGACAAATATATATTATCTTTAATCTACATCATTATTAAAATTTGCAGAATTGTCTTAAGAATTTGCAGAATTAAGATTTGTTTTGATATATAAAAAAAAATCCCTGAATTTGTTTAGATCATAGGAAGCTATTTTCATATTAAATGCAAAAATAATTTACTTTGAAATATAGGGTGGGCATAAATTATTGGTGCCATAAAAAAAGCAGGTGATGGATCTTGAGGGTGCAGCGACTCTCCAATATATCTCCCATTGCCATTCTGGCATATTGTATTCCATGAGGTATTCATCAATGTCCAGTATTCATTTTCATTTCAAGATCATTGTCGAGCTTAAATTTGACATCAGTCATTTTTCTCAATGATTCTCAATTTGAGAGAGAGGTCTGGAGATTGTGCTGGCCAGGGAATGATGGGGACATAAAGAATGCCTTTGATGTTTGCTCTGTGTGGCATAAGTTGTCTTGCTGAAAAAAGAATTTGATATATGTGAATGTTGAAAAAAAGAATGATATACGTGAATGCTGAAAAAAGAATTTGATTTGTTTCGACAGTTGTAGCTGATAGCATCCTAAACTATGAATCCACTTTGACCAATTATGCTGTGCTCAAAGATGGTAGAAGGGTCATTGCAGAGACAGAAGCAAGATTTGTCATTGAACATCATGTAAATGATGATAGGTTAGTGTTGGCAAAGATTGTTCTGTACACACCCATGCTTCAGAAAATCCATGATGCACTGCCCCTCTAATACCCTCTTGCAAAACGAGACCAGCTGTGAACTGTGAGAATGCTATGGCTTGATGTTATATGATCTCCATTGAGATGTTCATCTGCATGCTTTAATCTCCCTATAACAATTCACATTTCGTTCTTATTGCATCCTCTCTTCTACCTCGTTATAATGCAAAGACCAACTGGCTGTTACATAACCTTATAATTAGCTATAAGTAAAATCATCTTTGATGAAACTGCAACTTGTCGCATCTTACCGGCATCAAGCTTTATTCTTACACAAATTACAGCACAAACAAACACTTTAAGTAATATTGAAAAGCTTGCAATAGTTAGCTTAATACATGTAGTTAGTTTACAAGTTAGCCTTTTCCCCTTTTTTTATCACACTTTCCAATGACATTGCTGACTGAAAACTTCTGAAAACTTATTTCTGTAAACATTCCCTAAAATTTGGTTGGTTTCAGCTTTCACTGTGGAGTACATTTGAAAGCTGGATGCTTGAAAAAAAATCAGATTAAGGGATTATCAGTTCTGACTGTAAAATTAGCAATAAATTAATAATATCAATTAAAGTTATGACAAACTATAGAAAGTAGTGGAATGCAAAATGTTTGTTTTTGGTACCTAAGTATGCTTCTGTAAAACACAAGCATCTATGTTGGTTTAGGAAGTAGTTTTATTTATTGGAATATATGAAAATGAGCTAAAATATGTTTAGTTTTTAAACAAATAAGGCACGTAATAAAATTTTTTCTAAAATTCATAACACTGCACCATCGGGGTTTCCTTTCATTCCCAGATAATATGAATCTCAAATAATACGTTCTAAATTTTGGGTCCCACGAAATTCGTAGTAACGGGGTTCGACTGTAATAACAAGAAACAAAAGAGAACGCATTAGTTTAATTTCATTCTTCATTCAGAAAATAAATTTCTATTCTGTTTTTTCACATTATTCTCATTTCCTATTTTTTTTTTTTTTTAATAATGTAGTTAATGTAAATCTTTTTAGTTGATGTTGTTTAAATTCTAGAATTTTCTCTTTTTTAGTGGCAAATTAATTAAATGAGTTATGTCTTTTAGATTTTGCTTTAAATGGAAGATAATTTAGAAATGTATAAAAATTGTGTATTGTATTCTGAAATAAAATTGATCAGAATAAGGAAATTTGTCAGACGTGGGTAGGAGACTACTTGGTTTTATGAGGTTAAGATGACAATGATGAATAATGAAGAATTCCTGTTTATGTTGTGGCCATGCATTTAGATAAGATAAATTAATTTTTTTTTTGGATCATTTTTCAAAGTTAGAAAATGATCAGCTTGTCCTTTTACTTCAACTGGTTAATACTTTAAGAGAGTTACTGTTATCTGTAAAGTATCCTGCAAATCATAAGAGCCTACATTGATGTGGAAGCTTAATCTATATGTTCCCATGCTTCTGTCTATGAAGATAGTGAAACTGATGTAGTAATAGAATTTTTTCCTCTGCTGATCACCTTTTCCTGTCCTTGTCTTTTCTTCACCCCTTACCTTGCCTGTAGTGTCCAAAGGGGAAAAAAGGAAACGGAGAAGGGAGGGGAAAAGAAAAAAAAAAAAAGCAGAAAACTGGCACTTTTACTTCCTGCTTTGTTTAAGTTTTTTTTTTCCCCACATCATCATCCATTGAAGCACCTTCACTCAGACACTTTCTCTCTGTGATCACAAAAAGGGGAGAGAGAGAGGGTAAGGTTAGGCATCTTCTGAAAAGAAATCTTAATTTCAGGCTGGCATGGAAAGTTCACAGTTGAATTGTGACCTGAAAGATAAACTGTTTCCGTAAAGTTGAGGACAAGCAGGTTGGGTACACAAAGGGGAGGGGCCTTTCTCTTTTCAAATTTTTAATTTCCTTTGGTGTGTGAGAAATTTTTAACAAAAATTAAGTCAACTGCTGAATTATTTAATATCATAATATAAAATGTTAAATATTTATTGATAACACTTTTAAATACCGATATAATTTAATACACAAGCTTTAACCATGTGCTTTTCTTTACATGCTTCAGTTAGTAAGGACCATGGAAGACTAATCAAATTAATCTCTATTTTAATGGTATTCATTGATAAGCAGCAATTGGGAGATGTTATCATTGATAATATGTTGTTTATATTGAGCTGAAAAATATTACCGGTAATTAAAAATTATCTTATCTCACTTTATTGAAGGGACTTCCTCAGTCTTTTTTTTTTTAATAGATTGTTTTTTTAATTCATCTCTGAATTTACAAACTTAAAAACTTTTAAAAATAAACTAGAGGCAAGCCAAGCAGGCTTACAGCCTGTGAAATTTATGTTTTGAGGATTATAGGTATTCTTGGAAGAAATGGATGCATTCAAATAATTGCCTTTCGACAATCGACAATTGAACAGTGTAGTGAAAAGAAAGACGCGAGTGGTCCAGGAGCCAAGCTCACTTTGCACACTCGCCCAAAGAGTAAACCAGAGGAGGTACACTGAACTGGGAGAGAAGCCTGATGAACCTCTTTAGTCCTCCAGAGAATAAGTCCCAAGAAGGGACGAGAGTCAGATTGTAGATTGATGAATAGAGTTCCCAAAAATCAGCAGGATCTAAAAGATCCAGTAGTTGATGGCCTTGTTAACGTCATCAAAGCAGACATCCAGGATATGGCGGGGTCTTCGAAACCTGAGGGGACCCTTAACAACGAGTGGATGGTCCAGAATACCAGAAACCAGAGTATTTTCATGATTCTCCATCTTGGGTAGCATGTTCTTCATAAGTGTCTGGACAAAGGTGCCTATGTGGGTCATCCCCAAATCAATAGATAAAGTGGTTGTTGGCAAGATCGGAGAGCAACATTTTGGAAGGTCTGGAGATCCTTCCACCTAGATTCGTAAATAGAAGCCCAAGCAGGCATTCCATGGAGTAAAATAGTACGAATCACAACCTTGTATATCAAGAGTTTGTTATCCACACCAAGAGTGCTGTTTCGCCCCAGTAGTGCAATCAGACTGAACCTTGCTTTCTTTGCTTTGTTGAGCACGTATTGGACTATTGCCTTTGAGAATCATTTTATTTTATATTGGTTTGGGTTAACTAGTTCATCTATGTCACCACCTTCGCCAGCACCGAGTTTTTATAATTGATGAAAATATGAAAGAAAATTCCACAGCCTGGGTTCGAACAAGGAACCTTCTACTCACCGTGCAGAAGCGCCAACCAATTGTGCCAATGGCTGTGGAATTTTCTTTCCTATTTTCATCAATCATTTAAACACCTGAAGTTTGGCGTGGGAAAAAATCCTCTTTAGATCATTATTTACTTATTTTCACCGAGTTTTAGTCAGGTTGTCGATAAATGCCCTCAATCTTAACCAAAGACTGTCGCGACGATGTCAGGTCTATGCACCGAAGTTTCGTACGGAGCCAGCTGTTGATTTAATGATGAAAAATAGTAAAGAAAATTCCGCAGGCATCATTTTTCATCATTAATTCGAACAGCTGAGGTAGGCGTACCATTAAAACCCTCACTGACCATCTAATGATTTATTCTTTAAGAATTTACGCCTTAGGAAAGATAGTCCCAGCCTGCGAACTAGGTAACTGCTCTAACCAAGCCCTAAGGTCATGCAAATAGCGGTTCGCTTTCATGGCCGCAGTGGCGCAATTGGTTAGCGCGTTGGCGGTCCGAGCCAAAGGTTCCTGGTTCGAATCCAGGCTGCGGAATTTTCTTTCCTATTTTTCATCAATATTCTTTATTGTTTGTGTTCAATGGAACCAATCAGAATTCACAATCATCCCATCCCTTTTTCATGTGCTTGGATGAAAAAAAAAACCGCATGACTAATGAAAAACAATTTTTCCACTGTTTTTTAATACAATAAACATCTCAATGAATTTCTTGGAATGAATTTCATGATTTTTTTTTTTTAAAATATATATTACATATAAATAACTTTCAAGGGATCAGGACCAAGGAGATAGTGTATATAAAGCGGGATTACGTATTAAGCGATATCGTATTAATGACATTCCACTGTATATAATCAGATTTTTAAATTGATGGTTTATTTATTTCAGTTTTCATAAAATTGATTTGATCTGTTTCACAAATGAACTCGAAAACCTTTCATTTTTCTTTTTATTGAAAAAGGGTGAAATTATTTTTAATTCCCTGTATTTGTACATGGTATTGGAGAAATAGAGTTATAAATGAGTTCTAGCAACCTTTATTCCTTATGCATTGTGTTCTTAAAATTTCTCAGATGGCCTAAGCCAGAACACTATTTCAGATACCTTGCCTTATGTTGGGCTCTAACAAAATAAATTTGATCCTAGCACTTTAACGGTTCAATTTAATCCATTCTTTCTCTTAATTTTAATTTTTGGCCAACCATTCACTTTTAAGACATTAAAAAAATCCAAAATTGACTTAAAAAATAATGATTCGAGAAGTTATGTTAATTTTGAAATTTTTTTTTTTTTGCCAGTATGTATGTGACCAATTTTGTGCAGTTAACTCCTCCGAAACGGCAAAAAGCAGAACCAAATGAAATTAATACACATCAAGACACCTTAAACTGTGCCTTGATGTATTTTTTTATGACAACTGATTAAGCCACTTTAAAGATATTAATTAATTTTTTATCTGTAAATGAAGAAATGGTTCTAGTGTTTCTACCAGTAAACCAAAGTCAATAAATTCGACATGTATGAACCATTCTCATAGAGATGAAAATTTTTTGTAAATAAATTGTTTACCTCTGATGAGCTAATTTTGAGTTTTTTATAAACCCCCCAACCCCACCCCCCACTATAAAAATTTTCTCTTTTCCTGATTAAACGGGAGGCATGTGCAAATGTACCATTCCATCGTTTCAAATTAATTTAAAAGGAGGAAAAAATATTGTTTTGATTGAAATATTTTATTCTGACTGATGCGTTTTAACAAACATCATTTCGGAGACAATGGTCAAATGTCAGAATTAAATACTAAACATAGTAATCAAGACCTTGGGTTATTTTTGTGTTAATTTTACAAAAATGCTAGTCTTCATTCAAAGATAATTTTTTAGTGAGCTTATAATCTTTAAAAGAAAAATATAAGGGCCGTACAAATGAAAACAAAAATTATTTATTTTATCCAAAGTGTATACAAGGAATTTAAAAATACTCTCCAAATGCATTAAGGCATTTATCCCACTGTGTAACAAGGCGTGTAATTCCTTTATGGAAGAAGTCTTTCGGTTGCGTGTGGGATCATTCCAAAACCTCTTCCTTCACTTCATCGTCCGACTGAAACCTGCGGCCTTTCAGATGTTTCTTGAGATCCCCAAACACGTGAAAGTCACATGGGGATAAGTCAGGGCTGTAAGGTGGATGCTGCATTGCTTCCCAGTTGAACTTTTTGATGAGGTCTACCGTTGCTTTTGAGGTGAGAGGACGCACGTTGTCGTGGAGAAGAAGCACTCCTTTTGTAAGAAGTCCAGGACGCTTGCATTTGATGGCCGTGCGCAGTGCCTTCAATGTTTCCCCATATCATGCTGCGTTAACTGTGGTACCTTTTTCAAGAAAGTCTAGTAAAATTGGGCCTTTGTGATCAAAAAACACGGTTAACATCACATTCCCCGTGCTGTTTGCGATTGCTTTTGATTTTTTCGGGGGTGGTGACCCATAATGCTTCCATTGATGACTTTGATGTTTGCTTTCGGGCTGGAATTAAAAGTACCAAGTTTCATCCCCTGTAACGATTCTGTCGAGAAAACGAGTCATAGCGAGTCAAATGTTGCAGGGACATGGCCGTTCGAATTCCAGGTTCTTCTGATGTCAAATGATGCGGGACCCATTGTGGACAGATTTTTCTGTAGTGCAGATGGTTCCTGATAATGGAGTGAACAGTTCCATGACTAAGGCCAGTTTTAGCAACTACGACATCGATTGTCACTCCTCTGTTTTTCCTATCAATTTCATAATGGGTTAAGACAGCGTCAATTTTGGATTTGGAATCATCTGTGATGGCGCACTTTGTTTGTCCACGTCGTTGATCATCCTGCAATGATGACCGTCCCTCAGAAAACCTCTTGCTCCATGCCCAAACACGAGTGAAGGTTAGGCAGTCATTTCTATAGACGTTCTACATACGATGATGAATTTTAGAAACTGAAACTCCTTCACATGTCAAAAAACGAATTACTGCCCTCTGTTCCTGTTTCGTTGACTCCATTTTGTTGTTTGGACGAAGTGATCATTTGCAGAGCTTCGAAGCACGAGCTATCGTTCTTTCTCAGGTGATGCAACACTTGCAACCTATTGCTCAATTTGCACGTGAAGTTTCGCAATTGTTGACAACAAAAACTTGCGATCCTATACGTCGTCTTTTTTTTCCCCCTCACAAATATTCGTTTTCATTTGTACGACCCTTATAATTTGAAGTTGTGACAATTTAACGTATCTGTGTTGTGTTATATTGTATCAAAAAGCATCTCTTATCCATAATCTTTATAGAAGAGAGCATGGGAAAGAGAAATTGATCTTCTATGTGCAAAGCCCAAAACAGATTAGATCAAAATGTCAGCAAGATTAAGAACATTAGTTGAAAAATCATAATCGTTTTATAACTGCATTAATTTATTCGTAGGATCAATCCATCCCACTGATGAAGAGTAAAATCTAATGGATAATTTCAAGCTGCTTCTCTTATTAACTCTTGAATCAGGCAGTCCTGTTGAGGCTAATAGATGTGATGAATGTTTAAAATCAATATGACCGTTTAAAATATTAGCAAGAAAATTAAACAATTTTATTTTTTAATCGGTTACAATTTTATCAAGAGAACAGAAAACAATTTGGTCGCTATAATTACTGTCTGGTTTATTAAGATTTCTGTTGCAAAACTAGAAAAGTTCAGCAGGAATATTTGATAGTTTGATAAACTTCTTATTAAGTCTTTCTGGGAACCAAATAGGAAAAACCATAAAGAATTCAAGGCAAAACAACACATTAAATAGAAGAAATGATACTGGGTTGTTGGTAGAAGTTAGCAACACATTTAATTTAACCTACTCACATCATCACTTTTATATTCAAACAATTCTTGGTTTTGAATTCCCTTCTAAGGATGATCGCAGCGCCCTCAAAGCACATCTTGCAGAGATTGAAGCCATACTATCGTTATGGTACACAAAATAACCAGATAGATTGAAGTCTTGGCTGGTTTGAGATGAAGGTGCAATTTGAATTATATCAAAACTCTAAGGTCTCTGATAGAAGAATCAGCAGCAATTAAAGTGCTTCCTAGATGATAATGAAAAATTATTTTCATTATTTTACAGGAGAACCAGATGATTTTAGATTTATTTAAGTTGATCTTTAAACCATTATCAGAACATCAATTATTATCCTCAATAATTTTCGCCTGGAGATTCAGAGCATCAACATAGGCTGAAATGTTATTAAAATATTTTAAATCGTCTGCAAACATAAGAGCTGAAATTTGACCTACAGTAAAGAGAAATTTAAATCTTATTAATGCTTTAACCATACTAAGTTAAATATTTAAATTTTATTATTGCTATTTTTTACCACTTCAATGTTTCCTTGCATATATGCACTCCATCTACGGTAGTGCACTCTTCAATGCCAGCACTCTTTGTTGGCTATGGCAGGTAAAATGCCAAGTAAAATGTGTTAATTTCATGGCTTTTTTTTTTGTTTATGGAAAAATTTCATTTTATAGCAGGCTCGGTGGCCGAGAGTGGCTAATGGGATGATTTGTAAAGTGATATCATATCGGACTATCCTTTTTTTCTTCTTTTAGTTTTGCCTGCTGGTACACTTAATCGTGAGATTTTTGAGTTGTGGTTCGAATCCTGTTGTGACATGGATGTTTGTCTTTTGATCTTTACTAACCATATAGAGGGCAACAGAAAACCACTGCATTTATTATTCCATGCTCATCAGTAATATAATTAACTGCTGAGAAACCTCCAAAAATTGCATAATATGTCCATAATTAAACTTGCCCAGAAGCTCAGCTGATAGCCAGAATAACACTAAATTAAAATGTGAAAAGCACAATTAGCAAAAAATTAATAATAAACAAAAAATTAGCTCAAAAAATTGTCAATGGGGGAATATGGCGTTTTTGTAACTTAGGAAGCGAATAGTTTTTTTCACTGCCATCGTAAAGCTGTTAAGGAAAAGAAGCTTTTCAGAAATGTAATCATTTTGGTAGTCATGCTCTAAATGCATCTCTACTACTTTACCTTTTAGATGATTTCTTGTGATTATTTTTACCTGAATAAGGAGTATCTATTCCTTACAAGTTTAAAACCTGCCAGGACATGTTTAATGATTTTCTCTTAGCTATAAAGTTACATCAGTAATTTGGAAGTTTGAAGAAATCAGATTTTTGGTCCAAGAAATGATGGAAACTTGCCACAATAGGTAGTTGAGGAATTTTAAAGTGCAACTGTTGAAGGATCAGATTGACAGTCTCATGGAATAATACACCTATTGTAAATGCTGTATTCGCAGTATCAAAGGTCTTGTCTAAAATTTTCATGTTAATCTGTACAAGATAGCCATGTTGCTATATAAACTCTTACTACACAACAATCATAAATGACACCTTTCTGCCAGAACAGAGATTGATGGGCTGGCCTGGTGGCCGAGAGAGCTAGGGTGTAGCCTTATTAGTTCTCAAATCTGTTGGGTCGCAGGTTCGAATCTCATCGTGGGCATGGATGTTTGCATTTGTCCTCGAATTGTGTACAGATATTAGTTATGTGAAGGGGCGAAAAATGACGTAGCTGTATTGAGATGCTATAAAATGCTATAAAACCTAATGAAACAAACCAAGATCGATATTGCTTGGTCTTGGAGATGAAGCCCAGTTTAATTGAGGATTTCGCTCTGAGAGGACCGTTAGCCTCTTCTGTAGTCATACAGAAATATTATTATATGCTGAACAGTTCATCATTCCACAATTTTGCAATGACATTGTCTACAAAACACCATCTTGTACAGCCGAGATGCAATAGAGAGATGCAAAACCATTCTATTCTCTTTATATTATTCCTTTCGATTTTTGGCTTTAAGAACATAAAGTCCAATGTCTACTGTGTAGAACATTCCTGCCTGTATGTTGTACTTGGTGTTAATTTAGAATTCAATAAAGTTCAGCAATTATCCATTTGGAGACTGTGGAGAACTCTAATGTTGGAGCGATTATCCATTTGAGCACTATGCTAATCAAGAAATAACTTGATTATTTATCCACAGGGAAATGTTGGAGGTGTACGGTACTGATTGTCTGGATCGTAGCAGGATCTCCAAATGGTGCAGATTGTAATGCCCACCTGACCTCTGAAAAAAAATTGAGGAATTTGACTCTGAGGTGCTCAAACTTTCACTCTACATTCCGGACCTCACACCAACTGACTGCCACCTCTTCGGATCAATGAAGAAATTTCTAGGAGGCCAATATTTAGGTTTGGATGAAGAGGTAAAATCAGCCATGTACAGAAAATGGAGTTTAATGAAAGAGGTGTATTGAATCGGGTGCCACGATGGGAGAAATGTGTTGAGAGACGTGGTGCATATGTCGAAAAATAGGTAAAACTTGCAGTTTTCTTGTGCGTTGTTTCATGCTTGCTTATTATTAAAAAAGTTGCCACAAAAATTTGATGTGTGATATTTTTTGATCCTTCCTTGTGGTCCTTATCTCAGAAGTTCTAAGGATATAATTAGTCATTAACATTATATTGAAAGCAATAATTTTACAGTTAGATTGGGAAAAAAAACAAACAAACAAACCAACTAGTGTGTTGTAATAGCTTTGTATCAATGCTAAGATGGTACAAGTCCTTTAATTGGTCAGATCAAAGGTCTAACATAAAATCAGCCTTGGGAAAATTACATAATGCTAAACAGAAAGCTTATGAAGATTTTAAAACCAAGCAAGCTGAAAATTCTAATGATATACATATCATGATTTATTTTATTTATTCTGATTTGTATAATGTGACTTTCTAGATGATATAACATTCAATTTATAACAGGACTGTATGTGTAAAAGTAGAGTGGTGTTTAAAATTCACTTATTATTTTATCAATTCTAGTTTTATGATGACCTTATCAATGTATTATGGTGGGTTTTTTTTTCCAGTGTCAGATAAAATATATTTAAAATATGGGAAGGAAAAGGTTAGGCTACTCTTATTATATTTGGTAACTTAGGAATTTAAATTATTCTATAATTATAATTTAGATGAATTGAATGTTATTATATAGCCCCATTCACCAGATAATTGAAAGTGACTAACCTACACAAAACTTGCATCATAAAAATATCACTGATCCGGTTTATTTTTTTTTATGTATCAGTTTTTTTTAATGTTATTGAATTGGCCTTTTAGGAAGTTAGTTGAGGTTAGCAGGTGATGACAACATAGCATCAGTAGAGTAGACCTTGGTTTCTAATAAGTTTCAAAATTGGGTGTTATCTTGACATTATTTTTTGATATATGGATTTAATCAAATTAAATTCTCATATTTATCACATCATATTTAATGTGAAACAGTAAGGCAAGATATATCTAAGCAAATAAAATTTATCAGTTAAAGCGTTTTCCTTTTGAATATTTATTAATGTGTTTATGAAGATAAAAAAGAGATATTTATAATAATTATATTTAAGAAATACTTAAGAAAGAATAACAGTTTTGAAATTAATTGAAATTAAACTGAAAATTGGATTATAGCATGCAATTTTACAAATTAGGTTTACATCTGAAAGCCTTTTAAATGTTGAGATTTTTATCCCAAGGTCTCTAGTTCAGTTCTGGACTGTGGAAATTTTACATTATATTATTTCCATTTATGAAAAGTAAAATTTCATAGTATAGAACTACCCTAAACTAGAAATCTTGGATGAAAGACCTTAAGATGTTAACTCTCAGTTATCTTAAATTTTGATCCATAATACATAACTGTTTAACATAATTATGCAATGGGATTATAATTTTCAGTATATTTCCTCAATTTATGGTTGATTCAAATTTTCATGATTTAGCATATTTTGGCTAGATGGTTAAATTCTAAATAGAACATTCTCTTTCATGTACGAGGTCTGTTCAAAAAAATAACCAAACTTTTTTTTTTTTTTTTTTTTTCATTTAATTTATTGCTTATTGGTCTTTGTCTCCTTCAAAGTACTCCCTTCCTCTATTCACACACTTGTTCCAGCTATGTTCCCACTTTACCATGTAGTCCTGGAAAGCTTCTTTTGGAATATCCTTCAATGCAAGTGACGAATTTTTCTTAATGTCATCATTGGAGTCGAAACTGCATCCTTTCAGCACTGATTTTAATTTTGTAAACGAGAAAAACTCACAGAGCTAGGTCTGGGGAGTAGGGAGGCTGGGTGAGGACAGTCATCTGATTTTTGGCACAAAACTGGCGAATTGACAAGGCTGAGTGGGCAGGTGCATTGTCACAATGAAGGAATCATGAGTTTTTTTGCCACAACTGTGGTCTCTTTTTGCGATTCTGGGAATGTTTTCCACAGTTTCACGCAAAATTCCACGTTGCATCGTTGTTCTCGTAAATCGGACGTTGCAAAAATCGCCACGAACACAAACATGTTGTACTCAAATAGCAATAACTCGGAGACTAAACAATATGAAAAGACTTGTAAATAGTCCATTAGACGGAAGGATATGACAAATGCATTGCTGCCAACCGCGTAATTAAAAAAGTTCAGTTATTATTTAATCAGAGCTAGTATTAGTTAAGCAGACACTTTATATGTTTTTGTAGATTTATAATGATTTTAAAAAAAGTTTGGTAATAATTTCGTCTAACTTTTAAAAGATTAATGCAATTCTTGAAAAAAGTTATTTTTAAAAATATAATTTTTGAATAATGGTAAGGAAAAAAAAACTAATTAAGAATGATTTTTAAGGATTTTATTCATGCATCATACCTCAGATGTTTAAATTATAAATGAAAATAGGAAAGAAAATTCTATAGCCTGGCTCAAACCAGGAACATTTGTGCTGATGCTCTAACCAATTACACTTTGTCCAACAAAAGTTTGACTGGGTGTGCCCAATTAAATTTCCATTTTCAATTGTTAGATATTGTTAATTTTACTTTCAAATTTATGATTACATGGCAAATTTTACATTGTTTATTTTACATTGCAAACAACTGAAATCAGAAATTTAATTGGACATGCCCAGCCAAACTTCTGTTGGACATGTATAAGTCACTGTGAACATGGAAGTATTACTCTGTCTATATGTCCATTTGGGCTGGTTAGAATAGTTTGCAGGTTGGGATTATCTTTCCTACTAGTGTAATATTCATTAAATAATACTTAAAAATGGTCTGTGAGGATTTTTTCATATGACATATTTCAAGTGTTTAAATTACAAATGAAAATAGGAAAAAAAAATCTGAACCTTGAGCCCAAAGGTACATACAAATAGCATAATACTTCCACATCAATAGTGGCTTAATTGGCTAGAGCTGGTGATGGATTAACTTCTCATCAGGTGTGAGACAAAACTTTGCTCGACCCCTATTTTGTTAAGTGATTAGGAATAAATAATCATCATTATCATTTACAACTATTATCTATTCTTTATAGGATGAGATCTCCTTGCTAATTTTTTCCACAAAAAGTATGTGATAATATCAGAAAAAATGGAAGGAAAAATTCCACGAGAGTTTTGAACCAAGAGTATCATTATCTTATGCTTGGAGCATTATCTCCAGTTTCCATTTAATAATTTTCTTACAAAAAGTATAGTTAATTTTGAAGAAAAATTGGCAATAAGCCTTTATGCTCTCCAAATGTGGATCGAAAGATGTTAGTAGGGGTTAGAAAGAACAATATTAGAAACCTTTATCTTATGCAGTAAGTACCACTTATCGTAATGACAGTTAATCTATCGGCTATTGTGATGGCTTTTGTGCAGAACGGAATGGTTCTGTACTAATACATTGAAAATCTGCAATGCCCTAGAAATTCGCATGTTCAATGAAAATTTAAATGCTAATGAATTAAGTGATGCAAAAAACGAACCTCTTGTTCACAAACGTTTTTAATGGGCGAATACGTATTTCGATCTCTTTGAGATCATTATTCAACGCAAAATGATCGAAGAGATCATTATTCAAAGGGATCGAAATACGTATTTGCCCATTAAAAACGTTTGTGGACAAGAGGTTCGTTTTTTGCATCATGTCTTTATCCACAGTATATTCCCACTTCTCAAAGCTAATGAATTAGTTAACCAGATAAACCTTCTGGATGCCTTGCATCTGTTGACAGTTTCATGGCAGCAGATTTCAGCCGAGACAATTCAAACTTGCTTTAGACATGGTGGGTTTTCGAGAACTGAAATTGACATTGTTGTTGAGCTTCCTGAACAACATGAAGACATGATGGCAAAGGAATTAAACAAGTAGATAACAATTGATGAGATTGTATGTATTGCAGCCAGGCTAACTGAAGAGGAAATCTGTGATATTGAACATTCAGAGATTCTACAATTGTAGAAGAGAACGAGTTGGAAGAGAGTGAAGAGACATTCATTCATCCAACTCCTCTTGAAATGCGCAAATCAGGGTTCGCGCTAGGACAAAAAATCTATGAGTCAATTTGACTCCCAACCCTGAAAATTACGAGTCAAATTTCAGAAGATGCGAGTCAAATTTTAAATTCTTTTTAACTTCCATATTTTTACATGAATCCACAATATTTATAGTTGCTGCTATAGTTCATTAGAAATTTAAACAAGACCACATGTGACAAAATGAAGTGAGGTAAAAATGTGGTGAGAAGGATATGGACCGATGAGATTCAAATTTTAACAAGTCAAAATTTTTAGCAAAAATGCCCATTTGATGCGTAAATTGCGAGTAAGCGCGAACCCTGGCAAATCATTTTATGTTTTGCAAAAAGGAGTTAATCATTTCGCGGAAGACTTTCATTGACATTAGGGATATGAAAAGAAAATGAGATTATCCATCAAGAAAAACCAATAGGCAATCAGCAATACATGAGTTTTTTTGTTTTTTTTTCCTTTTAATTCTTCATATTGTTTTAATCTGCATTATACTCGTAGTATGCAATAGCAACTCTATAGTGTAGTAAAGTGCCAACAAAGTTTCTTTTATTTGTCAGTTGTTAGAGTATCGGGACGGTAACCCGAAGGTCCCTGGTTCGAGTGGCCGTGGAATTTTCTTTACTATTTTTCTCTATTTATTCATCATTATTGGAGGTAATGGCATGAAAAAATCCTCCTAAGACGATTTTCCAATTATTATTCTTTATTTTAATTTCAACTGTTGTTATCTGCTATTGTTTATTTGGCTTGGTCCCAAAGTGATTACAATAAGCAGTGCCCTCTTGGAAATTAAGTCCCAAGATACTTATCTTTTTTTGTCTATGCTATCCTTATGATTATTCGAAGGTGGAGCCCAAGCTATGGAATTTTCTTTCCTGTTTTTCATTTACGTATAAAAGAAAAACTACTGTAATAGCAATACATAATCTGTAAAGTGTTTATTTATTATATTAAGACAGATGAATATAAATTATAAAAAAAAAAACACATTAATACAAATTAATTTGTATTAAAAATTGAAGAATAAAAATAATGTTTAAAGTACAGTATTTAAAAATATATCTGAAAAAAGCATTAATATTATAAGATAATTTGAAAGAAAGAAATAATTTGTGTAAGCTTTATTAAACTATATATCTTGTGATCCTTATTTATATACCCTTCTGCAAAGTAAGCTAATGAAACTGGTAGGCTTCAAGATTTTTTTTTTTTTTTTTTTTTTTTTTAGTAGAATAAAGTCTGCGGACATGAGTCAGAGAAAGATAGAATTAAATCATCACTGTCCCTTTTTAATTTTCCCTTTCCTTTCCCTGAGATCCCAAGCGTGCTTCCTTTTAGTTTCTTCCTTATTTATCCATAAGGTTGTTCATTGCACATATGAATGGGGTTGAATTCTTTCTCTTTCCCCTCTCTTCTTTCTTTCTCTGTGTGGAGGAAAGAAGGGGGCTAAAAGATATTTATGAAATATATGTAATGTAACATCATGTTTTCTTGTAATCTCTCTGCAAAATATGATGTAAAATGATGATATTTGCTTTTAACATTACCTTATTGTGTTTTTTAATTTCTGGAACATGTTCAGAAGTTATCTGAGTACTATTATGCCTATTGTATAAAGTTTAATTTATTATTTTAAAGTTACAGTAGATCAAGTAGATGAGTGTTTGGTTTGAGATTTGTTATCCCATCTGAAGAAATTAGTGACTGATGAAGGATTATGTGTAGGGAGTCATGTGATTCAAGTAATATTGACTTCTTTTTTTTTGGCTAGTCTCAAGAGGATTATGGCATCATGTTGCATTGTTGTTGTTTAAAATTAGCTCTTATTTTTGTTTTCTTTGCGGTATTCATGATAGTGAAATCAAAGTATTTGCTAAATAGGTAGGGAAAATGTATTTTGTAGGTAAGAGCTGTGTAATCCAGATATTTACTAAAGTAATTTTATTAAATATGCATTAATAGAATAAACCATTTTTGCTATTGGAAGTAAAAAAAATAAAAAAATAAAAATAAAAAAATATGTTAAAATAACATTAAAGTTTTTAAATAAATATTTTCCTATATAATAAAGTGACAATTACAATCTTTTCTTAAATTATATGTAGTGTTCTTCTTTGGCTAACTTTTTATTTTTTTCTTAATTAAAGATTTGTGAAAGAGATCTAAGGTGTTTAAGCCCAATTTCTTTTTCTTGTAAGAGTTGAAACCAGCAGAAAATGTGTGGTACTGCATTGCCAAAACGATGTTAATTAAAAGCATCGCTACAGTATTCATGAAGTTGGTCGTTCTGTCTCCAATTTTTTTGATTTTGACATTAGATTCGGATAGAGTATCAAAAAGTAAGTAAAAGTTATGATAGGCAAACTTGTCCTATCTCTTCCGAAACATGGCCTAGATGGCGATTAAATATAATCATTTTGGCCAGCTCGAAGGACCAACTTCGTTGAAAATTGAATTTTCTTGTTTGGCCTAGGGGTCTAGGCTGAACTCATCGACAAGCTGTCGATTTCGACAAAATCTAACCGTCGATAAGTGGCATATTACACATTTATACACAAGTTTACACACGTATGGCTAGATGATATACATTGATATACACAAGTTTACAAACATTTACACATAATTTTACACATTTATCCATGTATACACATTAATACATACATAAGCACATACCTGTAGACACAGTCAAGTTTTGTAGCACAAGAGAGTGCTTCATGTATGTAAATATTTTTAAACAAGTTTTTGTTAATATTTTTAGAAATTGTGCATTCTTGAGCTATGTGTATTTAGCCTGCAGGCCGGAAACGATAAAAAAAAGATTTTAATAAGAAATCTGATGCTAAATTCTGAAATAACGATCGCCAAGCGCATAGTCGACTGCTCTTGAATTGTAGACAAGAATGTGCATAGTCGACTGCTCTTAAGGCAGTTGTCGATGGTCAAAGTCTACACTTGAAAATCGACGGTGTAGAGTCTGTACACTGTAGACTCTGTAGACAAGTAGACAAGTCTATACTGTAGACTCTGTAGACAAGTCGTGTTTATGCTAGCTCGAATCGACAAATGCGTCATTAACCACGTGACCATCGACACTTGTCGACAGTCGACTGCTTGTCGATGAGCTCAGTCTAGACCCCCACGTGTTAAACATTTTATCCATTTATTTATCTATTTAGTGAGCCGTTTTGAAGCTGTAAAGAGAAACCTAAATTAAACTATTAAACTATTAATAAATTGCAATCAGATTCGGAATTTCTTTTTTATAGCAGCTCTATTTTAATAGGGAGACCTGCAGAATTAAAAACAAAAATTGATCTATTTTGCTGTTAGGCCAGAATTATAACTGCAGAGACATAATAAATTAATTTTGATTCAGCACATTATATTGCATTGACCTTCACTTTATATAAAATTATTTTTTTTTACGGTAAGGATTAAATTTTTTTTTTTTTAATTTAATTGCTGGAGGTTTTTCTTTCTCGTTGTTTTCCTCCTTACTTAAATACATTTTCATAAGAAAGTTTGTATAAGGTCAATTTCACTTGAGAAAATGTTGGTTGGAAATGCATTGCAAAACCAAAAAAAAAAAAAAATTAAATGCCAAACTGTTAAGGCTACAAAAGGTCATTAACAATGTTAATTCTCCCATCTAATCAGTTTTAGACTAGATTAAACTTCATCCTTCTCCAATAAAAAATTGCTTGGAAAGTTTAAAATTTTTCAAAGAGATTCTATATTGAAGGTATAATTTCACTATTTAGCAAAAAATTAATAATAATAATAATAATAATAATAATAATAATAATAATAATAATATTAATTAATAATAATAATTTAATAATAATAATTATTATATTAATTAGGAAAAATTAATTAATATGTATGGTAAGAGAGGTTCTGCACGCTAGAATTTGCTGTCCCTGCTCTGCATGGTCAAGTTGAAATAGATTCACACCTATATAAAATAAATTAAAATAAATTATAGTAGAATGGTACATTTGCACAGG
>JAHWFO010103163.1:305544-326525 GCA_023313115.1 Rhysida immarginata
GGTCATTAATACCGCTTTCCATAATGGTTTAACAGAATCAAACCATTTACAAAAATTATTCGTCTCAATGAGAGGAGTTTGTACATGTTGAATTATTGACTTTTAGGGAAAAAAATTAATATCTCTAAAAAGAGTTAATCAATTGTCATAAAAATACGTCAAGGCACAATTTAAATACCCTGTATGTATATATGTATTTCATTTGCTTCAAATATTTGCCATTTTCAGAGAGTTTAGCTGCACAAAATTGGTCACATACCTATATATGGAAAAATTTTTTTTTCAAATTTAAACCTGTCTTCTCGAATCATGATTTTTTAACTTGAATTAAGAAAAAAAAAACGAAAAACTTTGAGTTTGGGAAATGAACACAGAAGCCACCTTTTGTTTGCTAATATACTATTATATATTTTTGTATTTTTTTTAAATAAAATTTTTATACAATACAATCAAGTATCCTATTATAGAAAGAAAAAGTACAATGTTAATAATCAACCATTAATTGTAAGCAATATAAAACAGATTTTAACTTCTTTTTCTTTCCTCCCCCCCCCCCCCTCCCTACCATTTTAATACAAATATTGCTTAAGTGTTTTAATGGAAATTAGATAATGCCTAAATTGTTAGTTATGACAGTTTTCCATATGGGGAAAAACCAGTAAATGAAAATAATTCGATATAAATTGAAATGTTCTTTGTATGTTCTTCTTCAGACTCATTATAACGAAATTTGGGGACCCAACAATTTTTTCTTATTATCTGGTGCAGTGTTATGAATCAACTCTGGGATCAGATTGTTAAAAATTATCGTCATTTATTTCTTTCAGAAAAACACTTGGTTATTGGCGTTTGTTTACATGAATCAATTTAATTTTTTAATAGCACTGTTCACAAATTGATAAGATCTGGTGGAACATCATTGCCAAAAAGAGCCACCATGTCCTCCACTATGTTCTGAATATTACGAATTGCAAAAATTGTGAACACAATTCATAAGGCTAGTGAGGATAGGCTGATTTAAAATACAATTTAAAACAATTTCTCTCTTATAATTATTGATAACAACTTCAATAATAATCAAATCTATACAATAGAAATCTGTGATATTGACGAGTGACTTGTAATTATACTGTCTAATATGTTGCATTTAGTCTGCTCATATTCCAGGATTAGTTAAATGTAATTATCTTGAATACAGTATATAAAATTGATTCATTTGCTGTAAATCATGTCTATTACGTAGAGGTATTATTCTATTACAGTTTTGCTTAGTTCTCTAAACTAATCAATATATTCGAGAAAACATTTTTAAAATATTTTTTATTATTGTCACAATTTAGCATAACAAATTAAGTCTAATCTTGAAGTTTTTAAAAATAATCTAATTTCTAAATAATAGTTTAGTATTTATCAAATAAGAAAGGAAATTTTTTTCTTAATTCAATTATTATTCAAAAGTAGGCTTCAGTTACAATAAAATTAGATTAGTTGTTGTGCTATTATTTATAATTTAAAAAAAAAAGGAAACACAATGATAATAAGGAAGTAAAGGAAGTTAAACATTAATAATATAGGTAATGGAAAAGGGGATAAAAAGCTCAAAGGACAGTCTGAGTAGTCAGGAAGTAATAGTTCATCAGCCCATCCAGGGAAGTTCAACCCCAGAGGTAAAAATGATAAGCATTTCAAGTTCATTCCTGAGGATTAGAAGCCCCTACCACTCACAAAAAAGTAATAAAGAGTATAATAAAATGGTCATCCTTTATGGTTAATGACAGTATTTCCTTGAAAATATTACATTATCACGTTTTCAAGACATTCTTTTGTCACCTAACAATCTCTTTGCTGGTAATTGACTCCTTCAAAAGTAAAATGGACAAAGAAACAGGGTGGGGGGAAAAGTTCAGAAAAGGGGGGAGGGGTTAAAGGATTACCATACCTTTGACAAGACAAAAAAAAAAAAAAAAAAAAAAAAGGCTGAAGAAGTGAAATAATTTTAAGATCAGCTATCAGAAATTTTTTCGGCTTTTAGGAAATAACAGTACTATGAGAAGCCCTTTTTATTTTCTTTATCTTTTAATCTGTGTTCACTGTGCTCACCTGTCACAGAGAGTAAAACATGATCCAGAAATCAAGTCACGAATTTGTTCCTTGTGAGGACTGCAACCATTTCAAATAAAAATAGCACTTCTACCATATGATGGAATTTTGAATATGCTTGGTCTTTAAAGTCATGTTTTTAAAAATCTGTAATGTGTGAATGTGATTTGATTGGAAAAAAAAATGGCTTTAAGCATGCTTTGATTTTTTTTTTATTCATTGATTTTTTTTTCCACCGTGCTTTGCAGATAAAGAAATTTCTAGTGCCATTGCAAAAATAGGTTAATGCTATACATTTTTATCATTATCCAATACATTTTCTACGTAAAACTTTTCTGTTTTTCCTGTTTTTTTATTAATTGGAATAAAGGATGAAATACTTATAAAAACTGTTTTAAAAGTATTTCCAATATTATTTCCAATTAAAATTTAAACTAAATTAAATTGTTCTGTATTTATAATGTCGGTTGGGAGTTGTACACAAGTATATACATATGCAAATTAAGCTAGTAATTTAAATATCAAATTGATATAAATAAATAAAGGTACAGCAACATCACAATGAATAGGTAACTTCAGAGATCAGGATTAGATTGGATCTGAAAATTGAGGCAAAAAAAAAATTCATTAAATGTTATGGATGTTTAATACCAAAGTATTAAAATTTTAACCTTATGAAATCACTATTCTTAATACTTTCTTCGAAATTAATTTGTTTTATTTGAAATTGTACCAATGGTACAGTATCATGTAAAACTCATGAAATTTTCACTCATGTAAACACAACCATAGTAAACGTTTTTTGTGAAATGATTCCTCTATTGCAAACGTTTTTTATTTTTTAACAAAATAAAATTTTATTTTAATATTACAATTCACAATCTATTAATAATTATAATAGTCATATCTATTACAGGAAAATAATAATTCATTCTAATTTCAATCTATCTGAACATGTTTGCTTTCTTGGTTTCATTTTTTATTTTTATTTTTTCCATGAGGTCAGTAGAAGTTATTGTTAAAACCTTTTAAAGGTTCACATTGCTGCCTTGGCCCATTTACATTTCAGCCTCCTTATGCGCCTTTATTATTTACACATTCATTGCCACCATCTGAGATGTTTATTTTGGTAATCGCTTTGCTCTTTTGAGCTAATTTCTGATATTTTAATTTCTTTTTATTTGTTCTTTAATAAATCATATCATCAAGCTGTGTTTTATAATACTTTGTAATTTAAAAAGGCTTAACTTTTTATATTAAGATACAGCATCTTCAATGTAACCTGTAAAAATCATAAGAAAAATATAAGAGGGCCAAGCCCAAGGGACTCGTATGTAACGAAGGGAAAAAATTACACACTGGTGGGAGTATTGATGTTTGGGTGTAGAAATTTTCTTACTATGTGACAGGTGTTTAGAATTGTGGCTTTCTGTAAGGTTTTGTATAAGTGTGGGTTTAAATTTAGTGTTGACAGGCTTTTGTGTAGTGAGTGTGGAATAACCCCAGTGGGTTTAAATTTAGTGATTTTGTCAGTGTATGTCTTTTATAAATTGTGTGTGTTGGGAATGGAGATATCAATTATGTAGGTCACTTTGTTTTGCTTATCTACTAGTGTAATGTCAGGTCTGTTATGAGGGATAGTTTTGTCAGTGATTCTAGCTCTGTCAAAATATAGTTTGTGTGGTGTTCTCTAAGACAGTGTCTGGGATATATTTATAATATGGAGTATGGATGTCCCTAAGCTTGTGTATCTTAGCTAGATGTTGATGTACAATGTTGGCTACCTGGTTATGTTTGTGTAAATAATCTGTCTGCGTGAGTATTTTGCAACTGGATATGACATGTTGGATGGTTTCCTCTGCGATATGGCATTTCCTGCAAGACCCATCAGTCGAATCTTTGATAATATGTTTTCTGTAGGTTTTAGTGTTAATAACGTGGTCTTGTATGGAATCATGGTTCCTTCAATTTACCCAAAGAGACTTCCTTCACTCAATCAAAAATTCGACGCTTTTTTGTCGACATGTGGCTGGTTGAGGTCAGAAGGATGTTTACCATGGAGTTGCTTTCTGAGCCATGATTGAAGTTTCGTGCATGTTGTAGGAATGTTATGGGTGTTCTGCACGCCTGTTCAGATTCAAAGGTGTGTATTTTGTATCAGCCATGCAGACTGCTTTGTGTAATGGTGATGTGTGTTGTTTAGAGTAAAATAATTCTCTGAGTGACTGAGTCTGTTTCTGGTGTTTAAGACCTCTGCCTCCCTCTGAGCGAGGCAGGGTGAGTCTTTCAATAGCTGCGTGTGGATGGTGCTTTCTGTGCTTTGTAAGCAGTTTACGTTATTATTATTATTATTATAATTATAATCAAGGTGAAAATTTCCTGGGAGGTCCGTGGTTACCAATCTGGTTAGCTTCACAGAGGTGCTCATGAGCTCCTACGAGCAGCAGAGCCAGACTGACGCCATTTACTTTGACCTTTCCAAAGCTTTTGACACCGTCCAACATGATCGTTTATCTCATAAACTGAAACTCCTTGGTGTCAGAGACAATTTTCTGGCACTCCTGAATTCCTACATTTCCAACAGACACAATGTGGTTCGCATCAACGGTCACTGCTCACGTCCCTTTTATCCGACCTCCGGTGTCCCTCAAGGCTCCGTTCTCGGTCCTCTTCTCTTCAATGTTTATACCTCTGACCTTCCTAATCATATTTTGGATTCGGGTATTCTTATGTATGCTGATGACACTAAGCTCTTTCGTACCATCACTTGCCCTCAGGAAGTTTTGCGTCTTCAATGCGACATTAATCGATTGGAAGCTTGGTGTCAGGAGAATGGGCTTAGCATTAATGGCTTAAAATGTGCGCACGTTGCCTTTACCAATAAAACGAATCCCATTTACAATGCTTATACTGTCACCAATGCTACTATTAAGACTGTCAATCAAATGCGTGATCTTGGAGTCATTCTTGACGATAAGCTCACTTTTAATCTGCAGATAAACCATGTACGCACTAAAGCTCTGCGTTGTGCAGGGGCAATTATGCGTCACGGACATACATTTTCTTCTCCCCAAACTTTTCTGTTACTTTATAAAAGTATTGTACTCCCGCAGCTTATGTACTGTAGTGAGGTCTGGAATGGTTGCATGAAGGAGCAAGATGTAGTTCTCGATAGAGTGCAATCTATCTTCCTCCAGTATCTCAAATGAAAGTTCCCTAATTACGACAACCACCTTACACCATTAAGTGACATCCGACTCCAAAGAGATATGACCTTTCTACGGAAGATCATCAAAGGATCCATTAACACAGACTTTGTACAAGGTCTCCATTTCTATGCTCCTATTCGCCGAAATAGGCAATCTGCTGCACTTTTCAAACCGCCACTTTATAAACATGCCCATGCTCAACGGTCAACGATCTACAGGATCCAATATGAATACAATCTGTACCATTCTGATTTTGATATTTTTTAATTACTTAATTATTTCCTTAAATAATGTAAAGATCTTAAGTTTTATTCTAATTTTATTTTGTAATTACTTTTCAATGTTTGGCATTTCCATTTCTTTTGTTATTTGTACATGTATTTAGTCATATTTTACCTTTCTACCTTTTTAATTTATTTTATTTTGCTATGCCGTCTGTATTTTCTGCATAACACTGCATTGTTGCCCATGTTTTACAATTTTTTTTTATTATTATTTAACTTCTTATTTTAAATCAATTTGTAATCAATTGTACATTTTATTTTCAGTCAAATTATATTGCTCTGTTTGTTAGTGTTACTTATCTCTTTATTACCCTTTTGGCAATTTGCAAGATTTATTAATCTTTTGTTTTGTGTACCTCTCACTGTTCTGTCTTGGCACATTGGTGCTGTTTGAACGGCAATAAACTTGAATTGAATTGCTTTGAATTGAATTATTATTATTATTATTATTATTATTATTATTATTATTATTATTATTGGAAAATATTATATTAGTGTATCAATTAAAATTAGATACACAATGGAGAGAACATGAAAATAGATGGCATTTCGGAAACCTTTTGTCTTCTTTAAGCTTTGATAAAGGATAGTCTTAGTCTCTATCTAAAAACTCAGCTGGTTTCAAGGTCTTATCACTGTCCAATTTTTATTTTATTTCATGATTTTCAGGATTTTTATGATTCATCCTTTTTGTCTTCTATATCTGTCATTTGTATAAATTAAAAGAAATTTTTTAAATTTAAAGAGAAAAGTAGTAAACTATACCTCTGGCTATTGTAATAACATAAAAAAGGTGCACGTAATTTGAAGACTACTGGGGATTCACACATAAATTGGTTCTAAGTCTTTATTCCCTGTATAAAGTGATTATATTACTTGATTAAAAAATTGCTAAAAATTATGTGGATAGTGGCTATGTAAAACTTAAGACTAAAGAAAGACTCTTTGACCACAACAAGATATAAGTTGAAAAAACACAACCTGATAATACTGGAAGCGCTTTTCGAATGCTTTGCATTCGTCATTCAGTTCTCTCAAGGGCTTCTCGAGGTTCTCACTTGGTCTGCTGAATGAGATTATCAGGTTGTATTTTTTCAACTTAGACTCTTTGACCACAACAAAGTATTTCTTTAGTCTTAAGTTTTACATATTACTTGATTCTATAGTGTATAAAATTAAGAAACATTTTTCTTTATTCAGAAACTACATTTATAACTGAACTATATTCAAATAGAATTGGCTTTCAAAGTATAGTGTATATACCGGGTGTTCAATTTATCAGAAGACATTGAAATATCTCGAGAACCACACATCGGATCTAAAAAAGTGTGGAATGAAAAATGTTCGTCTCGGAGGAGGACATCTAATGATACCAAACTCGACCCCCCACCCCACCCCCTGGAGGTGGGGGAGGGAGGAGTAAAAGAACTTAAATGGGAGCCCCCATTTTTTATTGCAGATTCGGATTCTCCAGAAAAAATTTCCCCAATTTGACCTAAGATTCAAGTCATTTCGATCACAGATGGCGCTGTAATCGACAAAAATCAAAATGGGTAAAAAATCGTTGAAAAATGGCGATATCTCAAGAATACATGGGATCAAGAATACAAGAATATCTAAACATGATAGAACGTATTAGAAACGCTTGCTCTGAAATTCCCCCCGGTCTTCTTTTGTCCTGTGTGTAATCACTTGAAAAAAGGATAAATAAGTGTATTGAAGTTGGTGGTCAAAACTTCGAACATTTACTGTAAGTAATTGAACAATGAAACGCAAGGGGACGCACCTAAAACCAGCACCCTAAATTGTGAGAGGCAAGGGGACTCACATAAAACAAGCACCCCAAAGCGAACAGAAAACCACTACGTCCACGTCGTTCTTCCTGGGTAATGTCAAACGTAGTTTCTGCTTAACAATAAACGAATAAATGAACTTCTCCGTATTCTTTCGATGGTAGCGCCATCTGCAAAATAATTTACATGAATAATGAAGTCAAATCAATGGTATTTGATATAAGAAAACCAAAGTTTCCTATAAAAAATTTGTTTCCCATTGGAAATTTTGACATAATTCACTTCCCCACCTCTCGGGAGTGGGGATGGGTGGACAATTATGGTGTCATTAATTAGCTTTTGTAAGAATATCAAAAACATTTAATTTTATTTTGCTGATCTGATACCTATTTCTTGAGATATCGCCATTTTTCAACGATTTTTTACCCATTTTGATTTTTGTCGATTACAGCGCCATCTGTGGCCGAAATGACTCGAATCGTAGGTCAAATTGGGGTAATTTTTTCTGGAGAATCCGAATCTGCAATGAAAAATGGGGGTTCCCATTTAATTTTTTTTAACTTCTCTCTCCCCCACCTCCAGGGGGTGGCGGTGGGTGATCGCCTTTGGTATCATTAGATGTCCCCCTTTGAGACGAACATTTTTCATTCTACACTTTTTTTGATCCGATGTGTGGTTCTCGAGATATTTCAATGTCTTAAGATAAATTGAACACCTGGTATAGATAATTTTCCTATAACCCCACCCATCAAGTTTCAAAATATTAAAGAAAGAAAAGCTCTCCTTAAAATAAGAGACATATAAGGAAAATTAGCATTTTAATGGCAAATTTGATTAGTATTCTTCATAAAATTTAAATGATATTTTTCTCCAATATCTTTTAAAGCTTTTATAATCAAAAGTGCTCTCTTATAACTCTTTAAAGATAACTCTTCAATAATTTCATCCAACACTCACTTAAGTTGTTTAATTTCAATTTTAATTTCTGAAACGTTAGACAGAAGCCTGCTCGGTGGTCAAGAGCGTTTAAAGTCGATCTTGAGACCAGCAAGTTGTGGTTCGAATTCCGCTGAGGGCATGGATGTTTGAGTTCATTCCTCTACTAAAAAGCTTTTGAAGACCAAGCAAATTCTCAGTAGACTAGAATAAATTTCAAATAGATCTAATGGTTATTTAATACCCTCAACAATGAAAAGGTTGAAGAGGGATAGAAAAGATAGAGATAGGATCTATTATTCCTTCTGGGCTTTTATGCCATTAAAATTGTCATTTTATTTTTCAGCAAAAATGAAAATATTGACAGGAATTATAGCAAACAGTAGCCATAGATAAATTCTATATCACTGATTGATTAACTTTAATCATTCTTACCTTTATCTATTTAAAAAATTTATTTACATATACCGTATTTTTGCAAATATTCTCCGCAGACTGTATATTGCTGAAATTTAGGATTTTATATTAAAAAAAAAAAAATTGGAAACACACCACACCCTTTTATTCATTATTACAATATATAGAGTTATTCAAAATGATGGACTCCATTTAATTCATCTTTATTTCTTGAAATATAAATTGTATATGAATAATCTACTTACTGATAGAGAAAGGAGGTTCTAAAGTTTCGTATTCCTTTAACTGGGTAAAAGGGGTAAGATTTATGAATGAATCCCTTCCTCAACGATGAGGAATGGGGAATAAGACCTGGCCCCTGAGATCTCCTGATCTCACAACATGCGTTTTTCCGTGGGGTATGCAAAAGAAGCAGTTTACGTACCACCTCTACCAACAATTTTAGCTGGCCTGTGAAACTGTATCAGGGTTGCAGTGAACTCCTTAACACAAGAATGATGCTTCGTGTTTAGGGCGAATTCGGCTACCACTTAGATGTTTGCTGTGCAACAGGAGGGGGCCACATTGTAGATTTGTAACTTTAGAACTTTTTTTTTTCTATCGGTAAGTAGAGTATTCATAAACAATTCATATTTCAAGAAATAAAAATGAATTAAATTGAGTCTGTCATTTTGAATAACCCTGTATGTGTTGCAAAAAATTTGAAAGTGTTGTTTAAATAAAGAATTTAATACCATATTTGTTACTTTCTTTATTCTATTTCTGAAGATTAGATTTTATTAATTATTTTAATTTTTTTTTTTTATCTTCTTCAGTTTTGAATTCTTATTTTTGTGTTAAAATATCGGATTTCTATGTTGGTGTTTCTGTGTTCAAATTATTATATGGAAAGATCTCAAATATTAATTTTTCCTTTAATATTTTCTTGGCTATTTTCTTTAAAGCTACATGAAATTTACATTATACTGGGGCATTTTATATGACCTTATTCTTTAAAATTTATGTAAGGTTCATAAAATTTGTGTTTATAAATCTTATTCTTTAAATTTGCTGTTTATGTAGCTTTTCCCTTTAGAAATTTTGAAATTATTTTATCATCAAACTATATATCAGCAGTTTCACTGGTCTAATTTCCTCCTTTCACTGAGCCTTTTGGAAAATTTTTATTGTGAGGTGAGTGATCTCCTTAACAATTATTAGATGAATCATTTCCCCATTTCAATCTCATGCACTGCTGCAGATCTGTAAATTGAAATAACATAATGTAACAGGTGTGCAGTGAAGCCATTCTTTATTACACTAGAAAGGAATCAAGCCTTTTTGAAGCTTTAATCTTTAACTTCTAGTGAAATTGAATTCTTAAAAATTTAAAAATGATTTTATTAATGGTAAACATATCTTTGCAAATTTTACATGACACAAGGCAGATTTCTTTTTTTTTTTTTAAATAACTTTTCTTTTGATTTCATTGATTTTGCTTAAGAGTTGGCAGAAAAATTGCCAGCCATGGTCTACCACTCATCATGGTCAAATATAAATCCTTGTTGGAATGATGACCATTGCTGAATTAGGTGAATGGCAGGATGCTGCAGAAAAGAAAGCAAGGGACCATGATATTTCAACAAAAGGATATTACTAATGAAATAGGGTTAAAGGATCACAGCCGACCTATGAAAAAAACTCAAGTTTTCTAAAACTGCAGCCCTTTGAAGATAAATGTAAATGTGGTGTAAATCATACCTACGAGATAAGAGAAACTTGTGTGTTATTGTTTAAAATTAAGACGTGTTGAAATATTATTACTGGAATATAAGATTCATCGCAAATGTGGTGATAAGGTTGATATTAAAGAATGAACAGCAGCTTAAAAACAAATTTTTAGAAAAAGTTAACTTTAATAAAAAATTATAAGAGCAAACATGGAAAAATTAGATATTTGAAAATTAGTTATTACATTTTCAGTAATACACAATTTACATACCAGTTTGAAATTCAACTGAACATACCAATATGTAAAATTGAGGGTCTCAGTGGAAAAGGGGCACATGCCACATATTAATGAATATTGAGTTTTTGTTATAGAAAAACAGTTCCAGCCATGTAGGGTTTCTTTAATGAGCTTCTAGCACAGTGGCATGTGTCTGTTTCCCAATATAATAAACATTCTGAATAGCTATCATATTCTTCATTTTAGTGTGTTTTCAAATGTGCTCAAATATGTTTTAATTTCATATATTCTTTGGCAATATTTGATAGTTTAATCATCATATTTAATTTTATCATCAGTTCAGACATTAAAGACAAGTGATAAGATTGTTGAGAAAACATGCTTTTTGTTTAAACCCGCTTTCCTTTAAAAACATGGTTTCCACTGAGCCCCTCAATTGCGTGTAAATAAAACTAAAGAAATTAATGAAAGCTGGCTGGATATATACTTATATATTTAAGCACAAATGAATAACTAGACAATAAAGGGTGGTGCAAAAAAATGTCTATGTATTCAGACAGACGTCAAGGGATGAGTAAAATGATTATCATACAGACTTATGTATCCAGGTACTTTTGAATAAGGCAAACAGTTGCTCCTATTCATTTTCCTAGCAAACTGTTATCAAGTAATCTACACCTAGGTACTTGTCTACTTCGATCAGGGTAGTCTTTATTCAATGCATGTAATAATCTTGGAATGTAAGCTTTCAATTTTGCTGTTATGGAAAAAAGTTAGAGATAACATCTGACAAAGTGTGTATATTATTTTTTGGGCCACCTTATATTTTGGCTTACAATTAAAACATACAAAAGAATGTATTTTTTTTTAATTCTTTTGTAATATTATAAATATGGTATGTCTGAGAATCATTATCTTATTGATAGTTCTCTGCCAATAAACTATCAATTTAAATTTCTTAAAATGCATTTTTTTGGTTATTTTTCAACATGCTTTTTGCAATTACTAAAATGCAGTTAATATTTTATTATTTATTAGTTGGAAATAAACAAAAATTTATTTTTAATTTGAGTTTTGCTAGTGTCAGTTTTTGCAAGTGTAATTTACTTGGAGATTTTTAGCAGAGTAAGGAATTATAGTTCAATATTAACAAGTATTTTTTTTTTTTATTAATTTACTCATCATATGATTTTATTTTAATGTTTTATTATTTATTTAGCTGATTAATTAATTAACAGTTTCGTCCCTAGAGATATATAAAATTCTAAACCTAACCCATTTTTCATTTCACTATTGATAAGTCACAGCATACAGTAAAACTACATAACTTACATGCTTTGTGTAATTAATACAACTCTGTCAATTACAATTACAGATGCATAATTGCAATTGGTTTGGGTGTGTACTTTAAGCAGAAACAGTGTTGAAAGGAGAGTAATTTCAGAGTCTGTTAGGAATAATCATAAGTGGCAATTGTTTTTTCAATTTGATCTCCATTTTCCTATTTTTGAGATTTGATTCCTGCTTTTTATTTCAACCAAGTTAAAAACAAAATGTATCAGATATATGTTATCCTAAAACTGATCTGGCAATAAGAATACTGGTATTTAACTTGAAATTTCAAAGCAAATAATACTCTTAAATAATCTCATCTAAAGAAATTATCTTAAAACAATTTCAGGCCTTATGAAAATATTATGTAACTTGCCATTTATGTCATTTCCAGTTTAAGTTGAACTTTCCTTTTTTTTTAGATAACAAATCCTATTTTTTTCTACTTTGTTCCAGTACTATCCTTAGATAGAATTATGTGTTAATTTTCATGCTTAAGTAATAGGAAGGAAGTGTTCCTAAAACCTTCAAGATCAGTCTGCTTTCTTAACTGTCAACTGAAAATGAGTGTGTGTTTAAACTATTATAATTTCGCATTATTTTACAAGTTGTGTTTTCATGAGGAATGAATGAAATATTATTAATAGATGAGTCATATTTACAAAGCTTTCAGATTTTTAGATAAAGTCACGAAGATCCCCCTAGACTATTGGTTAATAGGCCATTTTTTCCATTGATGTACATGTATATGTAAAGAGCCAATGGAGATCGTGCATCCTTTTCTAATGTTTTCCTCGATATTAGATCTTTGTGTTAATGATAATACATCAAAAAACAGAAGGAAAAGATTCTGTAACCTGGATTCGAACCAGGGATCACAAATATCTAATATCATTCCGATATTTCATTCAATCTGACAAATGCTTAGCTATCTATGTACAGTCGTCAAAGGGAAATAATCCACACTTGAATTTTACTCTAAATAATAATTTAATATTACATTTAGAGTTAACATTATTAAGATTATTAAATTTAAATAATTATAACTAAAAAAGCTATTAAAACAACACATTAGCATGAAATGTAATATTAAGTATTAAACTCGTGTGGATTATTTCCTTTGGTTGACTGTACCATATATCTCTTTTCTTCCCTAAGTAATTGCTTATACTTACTATCATTCCTTTAATACCCTCTTCCTTATGTTTCTGTTGACTCTGTCACATGCTCTTTCCAGATTTAAACACTTTCATTTGTACATGAAATTTTTTTCATAGTCATACAAATGGAGACCGATCCATGCATGCTCTACCACTTCTGAGGTCACTGTACTTGTAAAACACTTAACAGTCACTTTGTTTACTCTGTCAATCATAATTTTCCATACATTTTTATGCACATTTCTCACTCTTTTAAACACAGTTACTGGAACTTTCAATATCATATCTTCACTCGAAGTATTTTTAACCGACTTCAAAAAAGGTTATCAATTCAACTCGTATGTAATATTGTTGGAATTGCACAATATTTGTATATGGTAGTCTATGTGGGCTTCTAAACAGGTGTGCCAAATTTCATAAGTGTGTGATATATGTGTGTATGTATATATGTCTGTCCGTCCATCCACCAACCTATATTAGAAACTAGAAATCGAATTGCAATAATTCTTTATTTATTGGATTAAGTATCTTTCAACTTCGGGAACAGTCCAATTTTCATCAAAATCGGTTCAGTAGTTTCAAGAAATGAAATGATATAGCTAGACGATAGTGAAAGTTTCATCAAAGTCGGTTTTTTTATACTCTGTTTAATCTTGTTTATGATAAAAAAAAAATTTTGTGTTTTTATTGCAATTATGTGTAGTGCATGAGTATTTATTGTTGACATTGTCTTAGTATCCTCTTGTTTTTATTTCTGTCAATTATTTGTTGACTGCATTTGTAAAGCGATTTTTAACCAACCACTTTTGAAGAAGTGATACATTTTGATAATGTCTGATAAAGTTAGCATATGCAATTAATAAAAATTAGAGTGAATGTTACATTTGGTTAGTGTCTTCACTTATTGTGGCTCTCATGTGATTTGGCTCTTTTGATAAACTTTGTTTTTACCATTATCTCAATGTCTTCCTTACAAATAAGAACTGTCATAATAACAGTAATAAATTATGATGTCATCAGAAAAAATGGAAGGAAAACTTCCACAACCTAGATTCGAACCAGGAACCACAAGTATTAAGCTCATTTCATTTATCAATTGTGGACACAGTACACACAAGGTTGTCTCTAGGTCTCCTAAAGACTACAAGGTAGTCAAGATGGAATCCCTATGATAGGGCAGGCACCCAGCTCGCAAATTGGGAATTCCTCCTTTCCAAACCATCAGAAAAGTTGATGAACACATAAGAAATTAATAATTGAAAACTGGAGGTAATGCTCCAAGCATAAAGTAATGAAATTATCAGAAAAAATGGAAGAAATATATTATCATTATCGTACCTTGTCTAGGATGGTTCAGTTGATAGAGGCAAAGAGCATGATAATTCTGGTTCCTGGTTCGAATCCAGGTCGCGGAACTTTTCCTTCCATTTCTGGAGCGTTATCTCCAGTTTTCATTTATTAATTTCTTAATAGTAATATGTAAACTGATGGAAATACTCATGATATTGGATCCAACATAGTTCTCCGTTGAGTAGTTTTACATATAGCAGTAACAACTTTATATGGGAACTAACGGTTCTAAAATAAATCATGAGGACGTTTGAATAAGTTAATTATTTCTAATGACTGCTTTCCTAAAGCCAAGTGTCTTTCATTCTTCATCACATTTCTTGGTCTTTTATTAGGATTGCTTCTTTTCATTTGTTGTTCTTATTTCCTGTTAGGTTTGAATTGGATTCAAGCAAGTGACCCAATAAGGCTGCTGCCTACAGTGATGGATTATAATTTAAAGCATCAAACCTTCGGTCAGCATAAATTAATTATGTTTATATAGTAGTCTGCAAGTTTTATGAAGGACATAAATTGTTATTAGAAGCATCATACTTTTAACTGAAAAATATAGTCAACATTCTTTTGGTGTACTTACTTTTCACCCCCTCTATTAAAGAATGATTCTCTTTATAGAGTTTTAAATTTGTTTGATAAAATCGGTTAGATCAATGAATACACTAGCTATTAAATATGTTACTTTTTAAACAAGGGAAATAGTAAATGCAGCATTTAAAGGGAAGGCAGGATATTTCAATTACATTGTTTTGCAATAATAAAAAATAATCACTGGCAATGTTAGCTTGCCCCTGAAAGTTTTCAGGGATGAGTTTAAAGCAGAGCAGACTAGTCATAGTGGTAGAAGTCAACTTCTAAACTGTTCAGTGGCTCATTGGCAAATCTCTGAAAGAATACTATGATGTAATAGTCCAATTTATTAGAATAAGCGAGATTGTTTTTTTGAAATATTTTTTAAAAATATGTCGTTTGGTGAAAATAAAACTATTGAGTTTCTTTTATTAATGAATGATTTTAATGGCCAGATTTCTTTAATTTAGAATAAGAGAGTGAATGGACCATCGCTATATAAGTACCAGTATTTATAATAACAAAAATGTTATGAAAGAATACCTTTTCAAAACTAAAATTTTCAGAGAATAAAGTTTCATAAGCTTATTTATCTTTTATAACAGTTCAAATATTTGAATGCCATAAAGAATATGATAATGCTAAATTTTTACTGCAATTAGTGATAAGTAACAATATTGTTTGTAATCAATTGCATGCAAAATTTTAATTTAAATAGATGATGAATAACTTTTCATGTGATCTGTCTAAGAACCAGGAACGTCTTTGTCAATAGACAAAATAGAATAATTAGAGACATATACACAAGTTTATATTAATAGGACCTAAAGATTTAATGCACACTATAAAGGTAATAGTCACATATATTCATAAAATAGTCATTAGTATTTAAAGAAAAAATATTTAGTAAAAAATTTAAAATATATGAAACGATAAGAGAAAAAAGCCAAGAAACTGTGGACACAATAATCAAACAGTTTGAATATATGAAACGACTAAAATCGAACCAATTAATATGTTTTTGATAGGGCCGAGCATAAAACCCATATTATCTGGGAATGAAATGATTCGCTGAAAACCCCAAAAGTGTTGTGTTACGAAATAAGCTTGAGATTTTTCTCTATCCAAAGACAGTTTGACTGGGCATGTCAAATTAAATTTCTAATTTCAATTATTAAAGGTTAATTTTACTCTGTAACAGTGTCTAACAATTGAAATTGTAAATTTAATTGGACACACCCAGTCAAACGTTTGTTGAACAGCGTAGTGCATATAATCTTCACACATTTTTTATGTCCAGTGGAACCAATCAGAATTCAGTTATGGTATCAAACAGAATAGTATCAAATATCGCATGACTAATAAAAATTTTACATTAAACATCGTAAATAATTTAACATCTTTAGAATGTATTTCTTAATGTTTGAGACAAAAAAAAAACATATATTAAAAGGTTGTATTTATATAGAAATCACATTCACAGGGATAGGATCAAGAAGGGAAAAATCATCTATAAAGTGGGAACATGTATTAAGCAAGTTCGTATTAATGGCTTTGGACTGTATTTTCTAAATTTATAATTGAAATTAAGAAATCTAAGAAGTATGCCTTAGTGTCAATCATGTCTTATTTTTGATTATACTTATTCCATCATTAAAAAAATACTATCAGGAACATGTATTACTAAATGCATATTCCTTTCTTATACCCTATTCAGTTTATGAATTTCTTTACTTGGAAATCTTTAAAAGCTTAAGAATATGAATAGCATTTTAAATATTAATGCCACAGCATGACTGAAAACTCAAGGCCTTACTTAATATGGAAAGTTTGGAATTATATGCTATCACTTCATACGGATTTATAATCTATAATAGAAAGGGATGATTCACAGTTTTCTTAATATTCTATGAAATGACAGGAAAATAAGTCTAAGGACCATTTTTAAACATCAAATAACAAACAATTCTCGTTTTGAAAGGTGCTTACATGATTTAATTGCAGGAACTAAGCAAGACTAATTTTTAATCATTTGATCGTCTATGAAAAATAATGCATTTAAAATGGTAATAAAGAAACATAGGGAATTGTAAAGGAAAGTTTAAGTAATATTTAACATCCTTGATTATTCAATTTGATATCAACAACAAGAAAAAGGCATTTGAATAACAATGTCTACAATATTTTTAAAATTTTGAATGTGACCTTAATGTTAAATACAAGTTTTTATTTAAAAAGATTTGTGGGTTTTAATGAAAGTAATTGTTTTAATAGTTTAGCAGTAGACTAATAACCAGCTATTCATATTTCACATGAATCAAGAGATTTTGCATACTGAAAAATGATATATAAATATTGTTATGAAATTCAGGAGACTGAAAAATTTTTTCATGTTATCAGTTTTTTATATTATATTAGTTATGTTATACACAGATCTAGAGAAAATTTTGTATTAAGCGGGTTATTTTTGGATTAACAGCTTTCATAATAATGGGTTTCAGCTGTACTTAGGGTTTAGTAATACTGTTATTTAATATCACTTGTAGTATCTCCTCAACATAGTATCATAGCTTTTGATAATGCTGTCAGGCAAAACATGTTGACATGATACTCCAAGTGACATTATGTATAGTATTACTAAAATATCATCTAATTATTTAAATTTCAGTAATACAAAACAATGTTCATAAATCATGTGGTCAGTTTGGTGAAGGAGGGGGGGGGGGCAGGATTTGACCACTTTGACAACAACAGAGAGGGATGGTGATCAAGTAATGACCATGTGGTCAAATTAATTTTAAAGGGAATCAAAAATCTGCATTTTAATACTTTTATTGGGGGAGGGGTTAGCTAATTTCTCTAACCAGGTAATTTTTAGGTGGGAGGGGTGAGATCAAATATGACCGTCAATGATCACAGAGGGAGAAAAAGGGTGGTGAAAAAAGTGACCACATGGTTTATGAAAGTCCCTTATGTGCTTTCATAGTAAAAGCCCCAAACAAGATGTGAGCAGAAATTTTAATCAAAGGCAGTCAAGCTTATCATTGCATTTCATTGCACTGTTCTTAATGGATCAAGTAACTTTTTGATAAAAAGTAGAGTATAAATAAATTATATGATGAAATATAAATAATTTTTTAAAAATTATATGATTTAAAAAAAAATGGTGAAAAAATCAATTGCAACCTGTCCTTTCCCCACCAGGTTTATATAATAAAAAAGGCAGGGAAAGCAGATATGGTTAGACAACTTAATACAAAATTGGAGCAAAAAACTAACCACAAACAATTTTTTTACCTACAATAAACTTAAACTAAGCTACTAATTAGTTGATCAAAGCAAAATTATTTTTTGTAATGAGCATTTATAAAGACTGCATTACAAAAACTTTAGCCATCATCACTTTAATGATGCAGATTTGAAACTTTGAACTGACTTGTTTTTGTTTCAGCCTTTTCACCTGTAAGTTGTTTATGTATTTAAGAGTGTTTTCCATTATTGATGAACAGATATCTTTTTAAACTGCTCACCATTAAAAATAGCATCTCTTGTTTCAAATAGTTGAGTGAAATACGATAATAAAAATCGAAGTGGCTTTTTAAGTTTAATAAAATTTCCTCTCCTTCCCCATTCGTGGTTCATGGTTACTTTATTAAAATAAAGAAGGTTTAATTTGTATGTGAAATGATTTGGTAAGCATTTAAGCATCACTATTTAAAAATAAATCATAAACTTCCTGCAAGATGCTTTATTTTAATTGCCCTTAATTGAAGTGCTTTCTTTATGAAGGCACTTATTATATGGTTATTAATATGAAATAAATAAAACCTGATTGATTCAATTTGAAGTAGTGAATTTTGATTTATTTTAGAAGAGTAAAAAAATTAATTTTATTTGAAATAAATCTAAGAGATTCATAAAATTTAACTTCTACTTTTCAAATGCAATAAATGAAAGATTATTTTAACTCGCATCATTGTTTTATTTATACGTACTTGAATTTTTATTTACTGTTTATACTCGTACATAAGTCGATCTCATAGATAAGTTGAGGGCAGATTTTGAGCTAAAAATTATGAAATTTGTTATAACTTGTTGTGTAAAGTGTAAAATATGGGGTGATATAAATTTGAATTTGGTATATCAAGATTTTTAATAGGCCCAGATCTTGAACCAAGATGATATCTAGTAATGCTTATTCATACCCAGCAACTCAGCAGTCAAAATTTTTATTAAATAATACCATAAAAGAAGTTTATATACATGAAATCAGAATATGGAACATTTTCACTTTAATTTACTGTATTCATGCATAATATGTATCCCAATTTTGGGAATTTTTTTTCTGGAAAAGATGGATTATCTAATTATGACCTGTGAACTTATAGGTAATATTGATATAAAACATTGAGTTGTATATGGCTTTGGGAACTTTTTCTCAAATATTTCTCAAGTTGATTATATATTTAGAAACAAAAGATTGTACTATATTTAAATTATTTAACACTAAAATGATTGATAATTAAAAATCATAATTATGAATTTCTAAAAATTGATTGCTGTGCAAAATTTACAATACTTCATTAATGGTTTCTACCTCATGGCTATGTATGTAGGTTCACACAAAGTGATTCAAAACTCAACGTACAAACTTTTAGGGGAGGTAATATGGGGGATTCTAAGCAAAAAAATTCATATGAACATGGGTCCGAATTTAAAAGATAACGCAGAGATATGAACTAATATAAAATGCTGCCATCATGATCAACAAGTTAATAACTCAGGTTTTATAACATCTAAGATGATGAAATTTGGGGAAATAATTGGGTGTGTATACTATTAACTTTTGATAACTGATACAACTGTTTATAATAATTGATAAAACATTCAACATCATACTAACCGGCATACTTATGTGAGTATTAACAAGCACATGTACCCTACTCATTAGAATTCAATCAAATTTTAACGGTATACAGAGTTGCATGTACCCTATTATTCCCCCAAATTTCATCATTCTAGAAGTCATAGAACCTGAGCTATTAAGTTGTTGATCTTGGTGGCAGCATTTTTATTTCTGTTCATATCTCAGTTTTTGTTCACATTTGGAGCCATGTTCATATGAACTTTACGCATTATTAACAATTATAGTAATATAACATTACTAACCAGTAAGTTATGAAGAAAAACAAGAAGGGAGGGTATAGAAAAGTAGTGGAAGCCCTGAGATCATCAATTTTTAACCCTCCCCCCAATTTTTTTTAAATCAAAAGATTGATTTTCACAAACGTAGTAGTCAGAAAATGTAAAAGTAGTCTTCTTTCGTTTCTCATAATTTCCGATCGAATGACTATGTTACCATGGTTCTAAAGACCTAGTGATTGCCACCCCCCACAACTCAACCCTTCTGGAACTATTTGTCCCAAACTTCATAGTAATCTTTGTGAACTATTTGTCCCAAACTTCATGTGATCTTTATCCAATTTCATGCTTTTACATATCTAAATACCAAATAAATCTTCTGTCCCCTCTAACTCCCACCCCTGTAACTCCAAATTTATTTGGCAGGAACTGCTATATGAGTTAGATTGAAAACATTTTAGGAAATATAATTTATATTCAAAAATTGACTTGCAACTTCATGCATGTTTTTGAAAATTATTATAGGTTTTTGATTCATTTACTTCACCCTTTGTGAAATCTTTGGGAGTTAGGCCCATCTGGTTTATAAATTTTTTTTTATCTTATAGACTATCCATAATTAATATTAAACATAAGAATTGACCCTTTCTTTTGTAAAATTAAAATTATACTAAGTCCTTAAAATACACCTTGAATACCACATTTAATCAGTATGCATTTGGGAACTTACAGATTATTACAAT
>JAHWFO010103163.1:335190-376436 GCA_023313115.1 Rhysida immarginata
GTATATGGTTGCAAAGAAAATATCACCACCTTGAACAGTAGAAAAGAGACATCTTACTTCATTTTCCCATACAACAGGCAATTGACTAAAGAGCTTCAAAATATTGCCAAGAAATTCAATTTGAATATGAAAACAACCTAAGATGTCAACTAGGAAGTGTTAAAGATGAAATTAAAAAATGTGACAAAAATGAAGTATACGAAATCTCTTGTAATTTGTGCCTAAAGCGCTATATTGGTCAGAGTTTGAGACGAATCAGTGAACATTTCTTCAATAATTTTACCGTCACAGACCATATTCTTAACACCGGACATAATTGTGACAAAAGCTCCTATAAGACCTTGCATACGATGAATCAACCTAGACTGCTCAACCTTTTTGAATGTTTAGAGATCGCCCAAAAATGAATCAATGAATTGCTTAATCAGAGTTTCTGATTGGCTCGCCATCTATAAGTAAACCGATGATTACAACTGGCACTTATTGGCTCTTTGTGCATATTAAAAAGAACTCCTTTCTATATTAGTTTTTATACGCTGAGGAAAATGGTCTGGTCATCGAAATGTACATAGGTATATATTAAATAGTTCTTGTGGGAAAGTTTTTTTCTCCTCTTTTAAGTTATTATACCCACAGTTTCTGGTGAATCTTCTTAACGAATGTATTATCAGTTTTGCTTAACATTCACTTGGGTTAGTCATAAAATAATTGTAAATTAGATGTACTTGTGTTTCGTATGATTGTTACAGTTGAGGTATTACAGTTCCTAAAAATATTACAAGGTTGGTAAAGTGATCTTGTTCCAGGTCTGAAGAGAATTTAAAGTGAAGCATTTAAGTCCTTGTTTCTCAATAATCCATACTTAAATTAAGGTTCATTTTATTAGTCAGGCTTTACTGCATTGCTTATCAGATCATAATCACCTTATCTAATATATTTTTTTCAAATCATTTCTGTACTTCTTATTCTTGATTTTTTCTTATTTAAAATATAAAGGAAATATTTAATTGAAATATTAAATGTTGTAATGGAAATTAAATAAGTTTTTGAAAATAAAAAGCCACTCAAGAAATTATTCAGTTATAAAATTTTTGATGCATTAGATCAGATTTTGTGCATAACTCTTGGAACTTTTCAGGGAAGTGATAATCTAAAGAAAGCAAAACTTGAAAACCTAAAAGTGGGACTTTTAATTTTATTTTTTCAATTTATTATTTTTTGTTGTTTTTATAGTACAGATGGTATTATTGGCAAATACATTACATCTTTAATTAATTAAATTAGGAAAGTTTCTCTTTCACCATAATTATTGTCATAACAGATTGGGCAGTAGTAGTAGTTCATAGCATTGAAATGTAATGACCATTGAAATTTCCCTGATTTTTTTCCGTGTTCTCCTGATCCCAATGATAACAGATGTGAAAGAAGCTTTGCAGCAAAGCTATTAAAATCGGTTTCTGTACTTACCCAATAATTATATCACTTTCTAAAATTTAAGTAAATTTTAACTTAGATGATAATTTTCTACCCATTCATTGTCATTTCCAGTGATGAAGAGCATTTTGATTTTCTTGATGATAAGTTACTACTGATTTAAAAATTCACTAAAACAACTATTAGGGATAGTTGCTTTTATATGAGGTATGTTCAAATTGACTAGATATTACTTTAATACTACAAAAATTAAATAATAATCATTATTTTTTGAAACTGGCCTTTTTCTGTAGAAAACTGGGTTTCTTCCATTCTGCAAGTTTATCTCATAAGAACTACTGTTTTTATTCTGAGATTATTTCTTGCAATTTAAGTGATCCTTCAGAGCATCAGGCAGGTGAACACTTAAGATTAGAAATTATGGAAATAAAAGGATCAGGAAGAAGATCCAGTATTAATTCGGCTATATTCATAAGGCCTTATCATTTGTCAAATTATTGACTGTAAAATCAGCCTTTGCTCCATATGGGCCTAATCATTTTTGAAAATTATGCACTATTTCACCTCTGGAAACCCATAGTGTATTGATTGCTTGCGATGTATTTCAGAACTTTTAAGCATCTTAAGGCAGGGAAAATTATTTCACTATTCTTCTGTCATTGATAAAGTAATAATTATTAATACACTTATTTCACAGCTTGCTATGAAAGCTAAGTCTAGTCTGAAGTTTTATGTTACAGAGAATACTAGCCGTAGTTGCATTGTCAAATAAACAGTTAAACAAAATAAATAAAATCTAGCTCATATTTGGACAAGCCTTGGATTTTGATGTAAAAAGAAAGCTGTAAAATATTTTTTTAAAAAATTAATTTTTTTTTTCAATATTTATAGCTACAACAAGAGTTCCTGCATTATCTGAACATCAGGTAAGTTTTTTTTTTCACTCCCTTGGACTCTTAAATGGATTCATAAAATATTTTTAAATTCTACTATTCTTAAGTTTAGACTATGAATTTTTCATATATTAAAATGAATTTTCTCTGCAGTTGTCAAGCTCCTTAGGGTTGGTTATATTTCATGCACTGGACTATGGCCTCACTGAGGATGAGGAGAGGACACTTAGTCCCTCGCTTGAACAGCTGATTGATCTCATGACATCTTCAGACACTGACCTTCAAAATGATGGCAACAGCAGTATGGAAAGTGGAGATAGGTATGTATCAATTATCTTATGTACATATGATTTTTCCTAAATGTGTACATAGGAATACATATATACAGGTATTTCTAAACAGAATAGAAGGCATGTTCCAATTTTAACATTATGCACCATTTTTAAAGATGTGAAAATATCCTGCAACATTATACAAGACATCTTCTGATTTATATATGGTCCAAATTATGATTCAAAATTTGTTTTTTTTTTATAAGAAAAATAAACTGAAAAGAAATAGCTTTAATATAATTTTAAAAGTGTATTCATGCTAGATCTGCATAATTCTCATACTAATTCCTTAAATGTTCTATATTCTATTACCACAACTTCATTTTCAATGCTTTCTCCAGGAACTGTTGTTAGGGGCTGCTTATAATTGTTACTGTTATTTGGTCTATAAACTTTTTCTTTCTTTATCACTGGAGATGTTTATCTGGTATTCCTTGAATTGTCATTCTTGTAATGTGAAAACATTATTCATTTTAATAAAAAGGGAGATGTTAATTTTGGTGTTTCATGTGTATGAACTCTATACAAATAATGTTAGAGAGCAGGGTAGTCATTAATAGAAGTAATATGTTTTCATCTATTTCACTATGCAAAGATTATTGAAAGATTTTAGTTTAACTTTTTTACAAGTATCATTATGTTATTATGAAGGACCTTGAATATTTATCTTTACAGCTTATTTTTGACATTGGAATGATGGATTGAAGCAGTATTCTTTTATTTTCCAAAAACAATTTACTTGAATTCTTTATCAAAGCAATTATATCTATACACAGAATTTGCCAATTTGAACAAATTTTTATTATCTTGTGTACTAATTAAAAAAAACATTTAAAGATATTTTAAAACATTGAGATAATCAGACAGAGAGTATATCTTCAAGATCAAATTGCTGCAGAAATAGAAATTCCAACTGCAACATATTTTAGCCCATGTTTTGCTAAATAAAATATTTGGAGGGAGGGGAGGAGAATGAACCCAGCTTGGCTGCTTTTTTTATGCAAAATTTTTCTTTTAATTCTTAAATAAAAATATCTATCTCTTTATTTTTGTAAGGAAAAAGCCCCTGGGAAACAAAAATAAAAAAAGAAGGAAAGGGAAAAATAATAAATCATTTAGCATGGGTGTTAATGTTTTTTTATGTTCCCTCAGGAATTTTGTTTCTAAATCGAGATGAGTGGGAGAGTTAAAATTTATTTCTCGATTTTTCTTCACATTATGAAGATGTAGATTATTTTAAAGTGTGTTCTCATCATTGTTTAAAAAAAACACTTTAAAATAATTTTACCCATTTTAAAAATTTTGTTCTGTTTAAAAAAGTTGAAAAAATAGTTTGAAAAGATTTTTCTACCTACAATTTCATTTAAAAATTTAAGGTCTTAAATTTAAACTTAGATACATGAAATATAAGGTAATTATACAGTATTATTGTAGTGAGTTTATGATACACTGCTTGACAATTGCTAAGGAACAGCAGCATTTTTGTCAATAAATACTGTCCCAAGAAATAAACGTTACCAAAACTTCAGTAGACGTATTACACAAGATGAACACAAAATGGCATGGAATTTGAACTAAGGAAATGAACATAATGGCAAAAGCAGAAGAGGTATCATGAAGCATCAATGAGTGAATAAAGAAATATGTTGGTTGTTTGTCACCGGTTTGAAATGTGAGACCCTTAGAAGTGAGTATTGCCTCCTCGAACCGCAATACATGTTTTGCATCTGTTTGGCATGCTTCCCACCAGACAGTTGAGAAGAGCAGTTGGGATCTTATCCCGTTCTTCCTATAACACAGTTGTCAGTTCCTGCAGTGTTCTGGGAGGGGGATTCCTTTGTGCCACACATCTACCAAGAGCGCCCCAGGCGCTTGTTCTATGGGATTGAGGTCCGGGGAGTATGCCGGCCACTGCAAGCGCTTGATATCTTCACTCTCAATAACATGCAATATCATGTTCACTCTGTGTGGACGGGCATTGTCGTCCATGAACACAAAGTCTGGACCAACTGCTCCACGGAAAAGACGAACGTGATCAGAAGAATTTCCCTGCAGTACCATGCTGCTGTAACAGATCCTTCTGCAAAGATGTGAAGGGATGTTCTGGCATCATGCATGATGCCCCCCCTTCCCAACACACACCATGACTCCTTGACAAAATGTTGCAATTCTCAAATGTGTTGTTGGTGATAACGAGTTCCCTTTTCATGCCAGATTAGTTGATTCCCAGAATCACTGCGTAGTGAACCAAGACTCGTCAGAGATCATCACCATGGACCACTCCTGATCGCCCCAAGCTCGTTACACCACTCTAATTTCTTCCGTCGATGAAGCGGAGATAGTGGAATACATTTGACAGGCTTCCGTACATACAGCCCAACATCATTCAACCGACGGGAAATGGTTCTGGCAGAAACATGAGTGCCTGTAGCAGCGGCAAGATCTGCGGCTGTCTGTGTGGATGTCCGATTTCTTCCTCTTTTTGCTGAAAGGGCTATGCTACGGTCCTCCCTAGCGGTTGTGCTCCCTCGACGACCACACCCATGCACATGTAAAGTGGATCCTCTGGTGGCAGCAGCAGTTTTCAAACGAGAAACGACACTTTTTGCAACGCTCATTGCTAGCGCAACTTCAGTCACAAGCCGTCCAACTCAAATCCCTTTGCGGCATTCTGCAGAGGGACTGAAAATTTACAGTAATGTTCGCAAAACACCTGCACGTGTATTCGCCCTAACACTCCACAGCGACTGATTTTCACTGAACCACAGCTCATTGGACATGTGACTTTTATTCAAGTTATGCAAAGCGAACAACAGAGTAGCAACCAATGTTTTGATGCGTCCTGCATTATTTTCCAATACCCCTAAATAGTGGAATGTGCATCTTCCTTAGCAATTGTCAAGCAGTGTAAATAACTTTATAATACTTGATAAAAATTTTCCTTTCTTACATAAATGTGATTTTTATATACACTCGTGTCCAAAAGTTAAGCATATTCAATATCTATATACTTGTTTCATAAACCAACTTCCGGAATGAGGTGAAATTTGGTACATGTGTGGAAGTGCAAAAAAAAAAAAAGTCGTATAATTCAACGTGTTTTATTTCATAAAAAAGAAGTTTATGAAGACAAACAAAACCGTATAATTCAACATTGTTTTTATGCACACAAAACATGGAGAAAATGGTGCTAATACAGGATAGTGTTGCCCCTGACTGCCACAAAAGCTGTACATCTCTGTTCCATGCTTTCAATGAGGTTGTTCAAGAACTCAGTTGGCAAGAAGCCCCACTCCTGGCGAAGAGCAGTTTTAATCTTGGGGATGGTAATTGGTGGAGGCTGACGGGATGCAATTCATTTCCCTATACATTCCATGCATGCCCAATGGGGTTCATATCCAGATATCTTGCTGGCCACTCCATGTGTTGGCAGAGCTCTTTGGGGAAGTGCATCATCCATGAGAATAAAATCTGGACCCATGGCACTTGTGAAACCTCTAATATGATCTTACAGTATTTCATCTCTGTATCTCTGAGCATTAATGATACCTCTGTCAAAGATGTGCATCTCTGTGCACCTGCTTAGCATGAGGCCTGCCCAATCCATAACTCCACTATTACCATACTGGTCCTTTTCTTTGATGTTGTTGGGATTATAACTGGTTCCACATTCTCTCCACATAATGGTTCGACGAGAATCGCTTTGTAAACTAAATCTGGACTCATTGGTGAATAGCACGTTGCTCCACTGATCCCAAATCCAGTTACAATGTACTGGATACCAGTTTAAAAGGGCCCTACGACTCGCAGGGATGAGCAGACACAAACTGCTAGATGTTTGGCATAAAGACCACCTTCCTTTAATGTCTGGTGGAAAACTGTTCCTGAGGCGGTTGCAAGCTGGTTAGACAGCTACCTGGCATGTATGGTCCTCTGACGTCTTGCAGTTGATTGCAAATACTGGTCCTGCTGAGTGGGTTACAACTGGACAGATCTTATGCTGGTCAGCGATCTTACACTGGTCAGTGTGTAACACCTCCTGTGTCTTGGAACCGTCTCTAAAGTCTGGAAGTCACACTTTGTGGAACATTCAGCTCTCTATATACTTTTATTTGTGACTGTCCTGCTTCGAGTTTTCTGATTATTCTGCCTTTCATGACAAGACCAATTTGCCGTCTGTGGTCCATATTAAATGGAAAATCAGCGATAACAACTTCTCCTGGCTTGCAAGAGTGTGTATTGTGACCGTGTGGTTTAAGCTACGGCCACACAGAGCATGACAGATGGGACGGACGCTACGCGTCCCAAAAATATGCGCCTTTATTCTCTATGTAAGTGGCCACACAGAGCTGTGGACGCTACGTTCTGGACGTTTTATTTGCGCAAATATTTTCTGGACGTCCAAAATGTCCGTCGTGAATGGGCATGCGCAGTAGACCAGCAATGGTGAAGTGTTTATCGCCTGCAGCTAAAACTACAGCCATACAGAGCCGATGTGACGGATGCAATGTTCGCTCCGATTTGTTTAAACTCAGTTTGTTTCATTGCTTATTTGAAGATTTACGTAAAGAGGGAGATAAATTTAAGTTTACAAGAAATAATGTTTATTACAATTATATTGAATTAATATAATTAATATTTATACTGTAATTATTGTAATTAATTATAAATATTACGATATAACTAAGGTTTAATTATGCAATTGGTTTTTATTCATAGTTTTTCGGAACGATATGGACAAGAGTTTTATAATACCAAATATTAATTGTTTTGATTTTTGTTCCTGTCTTTTTCATAGTATATTTTCCAATCTCGTTGGTTTGCTGTCTATGTAAAACCACTATTTTTATATTCTTTTGTATATACTTCTTTTAATGAATTAAGCATTTGTATTTATTTAACTATATAATAAATTTTTTCCAAAAAACATATACTCATTTGCTCCAGAAACTCCATAATCGTAGAATATTCACACGATTGAAATCACCGAAGCTACAGGCAATGAGCATATCACCATTGCTTTTCTACTACGAATGCCCGTCCACGACAGATGTTTTGGACGTCCAGAAAATATTTGCGCAAACAAAACCCTCCTCGACACGTCCAGCCCGAGGACACGGGTTCGACCCCGGCCAAGGACGACCAGGATTTTTTCAGGGGGAAAATCCTGAGATTACGCACTTCCTTCGGAAGGGAAGTAAAGCCGTTGGTCCCGTGTAGTCGTTTGTCGGCTGCACGTTAAAGAACCATTGCGAGGCAAAATTTACGGCCCCTATAACGCCGTCCTGAAATGACCATGGCAGATGAAAAGGATGTTAATAACAAACCAAACCAAACCAAACCGGTCGACACGTCCAAAACATCCAGAACGTCGAGTCCGTAGCGTCCGCAGCTCTGTGTGGCCACTTACAATGTGTATAGAGGCGCAAATTTTTTGGACGCGTAGTGGCCGTCCCGTCCGTTGCGGTTTGTGTGGACGCATCTTAATTTTTTGCTTTCGGTGATTTCAGTCATGTGACTATGGTATGATTATGGCGTTTCTGAGCAAATAAATACAGAAGAATAAAAAATAATGGCTTTACATAGATAGCAAACTATCTAGTTTCATCGTTTATTCTTGTATTTTTCAAAATATACCTTGAAAAAGAAAGGAACAAAAATCAAAACAAGTCATTCCTTTATCTTAACATTTGGCATTGTAAAGCCTCAGTCCATATCATTCCGAAATACTATGAAAGATAAAAAAAAATTGGCATAATTATAATAAACATTCTTTATTTATGTAAATCTTCAAATAAGCAATGAAATAAACAGATTTGTATACAACGGAGCGAAAATGGCATCTGTCGTGTAGCGCTCTGTGTGGCCGTACCTTTACTCTACTGTATTTATTGCACTTTGATTACTTTGCATAAATTTGCATTTCTGAGATAACCTGATTGTGAATTGACTTTGGTTTAACTGTCTAAATGATTTACATGATATTTACATATCAGCGTTTGTCATTTTCTGGATCTGAATATTTAAATGTTAATTTTTACTGTTATGCTTAACTGTTGGACACAAGTGTAGTTTTGTAAATTTTTTAAATGACATGCAGACTTCAAAGTATGCAATTCATTTCTTATTATTATGTATACCTAATTTTCTGAAATAGAAAAAAAAAAATCATTTATGAGTAGAATATTAAATCTATCTTGGTTTTTACTAGGCAACATGAAGCAGATGAAGGCATTGAAGATTCAGCTGATGATGACGATGATTTGGGAGACAATTCATTGTCAAATGAAATCAGTTTGGCCAAAGTTATGGAGGTAAAAGAGTTTAATAAAGACAATATACAGTAGTACCTTCTTTAAAAACTATGGTTATGGTGATTCTTAATTTAGATTATTAGACATCAGGAAGCTTCAAGCATGCCTTTATGTAAAGTGTCATGGCATTAAAGGCACAATAATTAATATCTGCTCCTCTTCCATCTTAAATCATTCCAGAAAAATCAGATAAAAGTTAATGAACTGCTAAATAAATACAAATTTCTTAGGATACATTGACTCAATTAAAAAAAAAAAAATACAAAACAACATGAAATGCATGGGTTAGGTTTCTATCACCAGAATAAACATGTTCTCATGAACAATTTTTATTGCATACATGAAAATTAAAAGAGAGGCATACAATTTTGTAATTAAAAACAAGCAGACTATTTCAGAAACAGCTTTTATGTTTATAATTTTTACAGAAAAAATAGAATTAGTACTCATTTTCTTTTCATGTTTTAGTAACAGATCGATTTAAGCTTATTTAATTTGAAACTTGTAATCAAATTCCTATTGTATTAAAAGTGAGTGTATATTACAGATGGAAGTTATTGTGGTAACTGATATTATCATGATGACTTATAGTAAGTTTTGCAACCAAAAACTTAAATTTTTTATAAATAAATCACTATATACTTGAATGTCGAGACATTTCTCTGGCTGATTTTAAGATAAAATTAAAAACCCTGAATAAAAGTATCCTTAAACCATTACAAATGATATACTATTTTATTTAAGCACCTTGTTGGCAAAAAGGTTTTTTGATCATTGGCATATAAAGATTACAAAAGAAGAATGCAAATTTTAGTGAATAATGAATGACTATACTTGGTATTTTATATTATCATCACAAATCAATGTTCTAAATGTGCAAGTTCTAATGAATAATTATCATTTAAGCTTTATTGTCAGGACATTAAAGGGGTATAGGTAAAATTTTTTACTTTTAGTCAAAATAAATTACTTTTCACAGCATAAAATTACAAATTGTGTTGGGAACCGATTCATATACGAGGCATGCCTGGAAAGTAAGGTTACAACACATATAAATGGAAAAGAAATATTTAGTTATTTAGTGCGTAAGTTGCTATACTGGCTTTAACTCTTAGCCTTCCACTTCCTTCCTTTCTACGTGGAACTCCAGTTCGAGTACACGTGTAGACAACGGCTGTGCCAATTCAGAATCCTGCCAAAAGTGGTGTGCTCCGTCATACATTTTCCAAGCACAAGGTAAGCAGACAGTGGATATTCACAAAGCATTTGTTTTCATTTATGGAAACATTGTGAGTCGACAACATGTAACAAAGTGGTGTCATGAATTCTCTGGAGGCAGGACCGATATTCTTGATGAACACAGGAGCGGTAAGCCATCTGTGGTCTCTGATAAACTTCTGCATTTGTTTCTTAACCGGATGAAACATCTTGCTGGACAGTGCTTTCTCTGATAAAGAGTTCAAACATGAGTTTGAAATGATGTTCCAGCAGCAGGTGCCAGAATCCTATGACTGTGGAATACAGAAGCTAGTATCCAGACTTAACAAGTGTTTGGATAAATGGCAGCAATTATGTCAAAAAATAACCCTGTAACCCTAAATACACTGGCGGAAAAAAATCCCAGCACCACGAAGGACTTGTGCTAGATGAATGAAATTTGGACAGTATATTCAGCTATGGTATTTATTCAGTTGATTCAAGTTTCAAGGTTACAACTTATAGGGGGCGCCACCAGCGCCACTCTGTACATAGTCAAAAGCACGGACTTTAGTACCCGCTTTAGTCGCCGCGCTGGTCTATGCAGGCCTGCACATGCGCATGCATACGGTCGTAGAGATGCCAAATGTCATTTTGTGGTATGGCATTCCATACCTGTTGTACCTGGATGGTCAGATCAGCTACAGTTGTTGCTGGTTGTGGAAGAGCCCTGACACGGCGTCCAACCATGTCCCAGACGTTCTCGATGGGCGACAGATCTGGTGATCGTGCTGGCCATGGTAGGATGTGGACACCCTGAAGGGCACGTTGGGTTGCAGCTGCAGTGTGGGGTTGAGCGTTATCCTGTTTGAACAGCCCCCCTGGCATACCAGCCATGATTGGCAGTACAATGGGTTCAACAACCATCCGAATGTAAACATTTGCCGTCATGGTGACTGGGATAACCACCAGGGGGGTCCTGCTGTCGTAGGAAATCCCTCCCCATACCATAACGCCATGGGTGGGGCCAGTATATCGACGACGGATACAGCTCGGTAATAGGACTTCCCCACTCCTCCTCCTGACCCTTGTGTGACCATCACTCTGACCTAGACAGAAACGACTTTCATCCGTGAAGACCACAGACCTCCATTCTGTCCTCAAGTCGCTCTGGCTTGACACCACTGAAGATGCGCCGTACGGTGTTGAGGGATAAGAGGCAAACATGCCACAGGGCGCCTGGAGTGGAGGTTCCTGGCCAGGAGACTGTTCCGAATTGTGTGTGGAGTGACGTTGGGTGCCACAGCAGCCCGAATGTCTGCTGCAGATGCTGTCCGATTCGCCACAGCCATCCTACAGATGTGCCGGTCAACCTGTCTCCAGTGGCTGCGGGTCGTCCAGATCCTGGTCTCCTGGTAATCCTGCCTTCCCTGGACCATTGCTGCCAACAGTTGTACACAGTGGCAACGTCTCGACCCATGCGTTCTGCAATAGCACGGAACGAAAGTCCACCCTCTTGAAGGCCCACTACACGTCCTCGTTCGAATTGGGTTAGCTGCCCATATTCACGTCGCAGTCGCCTTCAAGGCATGTTTTACGTACTCTTATCACACACGTCCACAAGTGTCTGAAGTGACACAGACGTGCATCTGATCTCCTTTATATCTGACATTGGAATGTCTCATTTGTATGTACAGGGTGGCGCTGGTGGCGTCCCCTATAAGTTGTAACCTTGAAACTTGAATCAATTGAATAAATACCATAGCTGAATATACTGTCCAAATTTCATTCATCTAACACAAGTCCTTCGTGGTGTTGGGATTTTTTTTTCCACCAGTGTAAGTTGTAGTGGACATTTTGTCAAATAAACGTTTATTGAAAAAATTTAGCCATTGTAACCTTACTTTCCAGCCACATCTCATAAGATTAAGTAGGTCTTTTATTTATATGAAAAAATATGTGGCAATTAAAAAGAAATTAACAAGTTCTTTTTATTGATTTTTTTCATTGACAGTTTCGTGACTTGTTTACTTTAAAAATCTTTTATTATGCTTACATTAATAACAGACTTATGAAATGACCATTATTATTATAAGAGTAAGAAAGCATTATATATTAAGCCTTCCTTATACAGAGTGGGCCAGAAAAAAGGATTCATGAAAATTTTCTAAGTTCATTGGGTATGGTCCAATGGGGGTCAGTCATCAGTGAAAGGAAATGTAACATGAGATGTGTCCATTCAAAAATAGGAGATGATGGTTTATTGAAAAAAACTCTCTCAACCATAATTTCACGAAAGAAAAAAATTACATTGTTGCAACAAAAGATTGACAATTACAGGTGATTAAGTACCTCTCACCCCCATTGGACCATACCCATCGAACATAGAAAATTTTCATGAATCCTTTTTTCTGGCCCACTCTGTATTTACCACTTTTTTTTAAATTGGTCCATAAAAATTGTTCATATATTGTCCCTGCATGGATCTAGCTGGAAATTGCTGAGTGCTGGTTAATGTTCAGAGAAAAAAGACATATTTTGCATCACAACATGAGTGGTGGTTAACTACTGTTCAAATATTTGGATTACCGGTTGTCTATTTAAACCTTACTGACACCTTACAACCTGTATAACGCGTATTTAACTTGCAAGTTCAGTTGTGATCATGGGAATGGTAATTTTTATAGTGCTGCTTGCAATGAAACAAAGCTATTTGATCTGTGTAGCTAGATCCATGCCTTATATTAATTTAAGTCTTTAAAAGTGTTAGCCATTGTGAATAAAGACATAACCTTCAAAATACATAGCTCTGATAGCTTTTTGTGGTGAAAGGTTTCCTTCTTATTTTCTTCATAAATTAGTGAAAGTTCAAAACAACTGTTTTTTTATAACTTGAATTTGTTTAGTTTTCTTTTTTTAATTTCACTAATAGATTTCTAGATAACAGTATACAATTTCTGCATATATGATAGAAAAATGTAATTTAATCACCAATAAAGCATCATAACGTATCGTTTTTCAAATAAACTATCGCTTTCCAAAAGTCAGATAAAATGCAAGATCACCGTTGAGCAATTTTAGAAACGAAATGGAATATCATATGAGGTTTCAGAATGCAATTAAATTATATTCCAAAGGAGAATTTATTCAGAATTTCAAATACATGTACTTTTAAAGACTTTTTTATTATTTAATAAGAATATTTTGAAAGACCTATTAAATTTTAATGAAAGAACTACTGGTATACAAATACAAAAATATATTCAGAAGTACTGTATAGTGTTAATGGGATGATTGGAAAAATTGGTAACAAGTAAAACAAAAAAAAAAAAAAAAATGAGTGGAAACAGAAGACTAATCGAAATGAGCAGTTCTGGATGTGTTCATAAACATTAATCCTCAAATGAGCTGGTGAGGCAGATCACTCTTGTGATGGCTTCACCATAGTTGATTAATGAAGAGAGAACCCAGTGGAGAAATTTGCCAATGCTATAGAGCTCTGGATGTTCTTTGATTTTATAATTAGATTAGGGTCTCTTTTTACCTTATTAAACTAGATGATTTCATCAATTGAGTGTTCATTAAAAATTATGATTAGATATAAACACTGATTGTCATCACTGGGATAATGTATATTAATATTGTTATCAAAAAGTGGATCTGTAGTAATTCATATTACTGTATCAAGTAATTGTGAAGTTATATATTGTTATCAGATAGAAGAATAAAAAAAAAAATTATTTTCACCAACATGCACGAAAGTGTAAATCCACCGATGTGGGTGCATGTTGGTGAAAATCTTGAAAGTTTGGCAAAAAGTGTGCACGAAAGTGTAAATATACTTATGTGGCTGCATGTCAAGCAAATCTTGAAAGTTTGGCAATAAAAATTTTATAACTGGCAATGAATGTTGTCAGGTTTGTTTTTTTTTTTTTGTTTTTTTTTTGCTATGAAGATAATGGTAACCATTCAATGTCTGCAGAGAAGTTTACTCATTGAAATAAAAGTAAAAAATTTTTTACACAGTTCCATTGCCTAGAGGAATTTGGAATTAAATGTTATTCTTATTGTAAAATGCTTGTTTTTAGAATCAAATAATAAAGATAGTGTAATGAGATGTTAAGATTAAAAGAATTTTTTATTTCCTTAAAATTTAAAAGATGTCCTTAAAAAAATCATTCCATGTGATTTGCTGCTCTTACCGAAACAAATGAAATTAGTTTTACAGAATTTCTTCATTATGTGATTTTTTATTGATAAATTCATTTGAATAAAATCTTTGATCAGTCGTGCCTGGATATATAAAGTTTTATTTATATCAAATAAAACCTGGTTTTTATTTTAAAACACAGAAAAGTGTTTGATGGACAATTATTAAAAGTTGAAAAAAAAAAGGCTGAAAGCATGTAGATTTAAATAACATTGTATTTATTGATTCCTTTCATAATCTATGGACAGTAAAAGTTGTTGGTTCATATTGGGGGAGGAAGCAGGTGTTAAGTTGTTTTCACATGACTGCACTGGAGAAGAGCACAGTAATTGGATTAGTGGTGGGTGGCCCTGTGATGAGGACCATTAGATGCTGATGAGGCCACCATGAAAATCCATTATAGAACTTTTTTTGAAGTTCTTTTCAGTTTTCTTTGAACCTTTTCCCCTATGCCCCAGGGGGTTAAGAGATGCTAAAAAGAGTTGCATTTCACAAATGGTAATGTACCTATCAACAACTCAATAGAAAAATGATTTTTTTTAAATGCCAAAATTGTGTGCTTGAGTGTGTATGTTTACATTCTGTCCAAAAATCACTATTATTAGCATGCCATGCAGTTTTATGACTACATAAAATGGTTATTTACTTACATTATAACATTTGAATTCAAAATTTTGCAAATGAATGATAGTTCTTAAGATTGGAAGAACAATGATATGAACACCAAAAAAAATTACTGCAGAATTATAGTTCATATTTCTATTCTATCCCCTTTTTCCAGAGAACTTCTTTTCTGTTACATTCAGATGTAAATAATTCATCATGAATTTTATTGTTATTAAATAAGAAAACTTACAAGAGACATGATTTAAATATACATTGGATTCCAAAAAGCATGGTTAGCTTTGAGTCCATTTGTTTCAAAATAACCTGCTGATTATTAAAATTGCATGAAAGATGACTTAAATTAATCATGGGAATAATTATACCTTGTGGTCTTTCTTTATTTCTGCATTTGTTCAATTAATTCCCGTCATTGGAAAGGGGAGGCCATATAAATTATATAGAGAGAGCAAAAATCTCCCCCCCCCCCCCCTCATGATTGTCTCTCTAGGCTTTTATTAAAAATAATAATGGAAAAGGCTACATGTGCTTAATGTTTCATGAATGAAGTTTTCTGAAACAAAGCATATAAAGGAAGTGCTTTGCAATAATGTTAATAAAAAAATGCTTTTATGATCTTTATAGATTAATGTTATGTTGGTTCTACAATAAACTAAAAAAAAAAAAAAAATTCAGTGCAGTCCATTGAATAATTCAGTATAGATTTAAATTTAATTGTAGAGATGAATGATTTCTTTAATTTTGTATGATAAATTATGGATTTTAAATAAGTATTTTGAAGTTTTCTTGAAAAAGGATTCATTATGAAGATTCATTATGCAAGCCTGTCTTTGAAATTGTTCTTAGTCTTTTATTAGCCATGAACATATAGATTTTTTTAATTCCATGTGTTGAGAAGATTTATATATTTAGCACAGCTTGTCATGATTATCTGGAGAGAAATTATTTTTTCTTAAAAATAGGTGATTTTACCTTGCCCTTTGTGTAATAGGTCACATTGATTTGTATCGGCCTCGATGACTCAGGGGTAGCGTGATCGCCTCTGATGCCTGAGGACGCGGGTTCGATCCCGGCCGAGGACCACGAGGATTTTTTCAGGGTAAAAATCCTGAGATCACGCACTTCCTTCGGAAGGGAAGTAAAGCCGTTGGTCCCGTGTAGTCGTTTGCTATGGCCATGGCAGATGAAAAGGACGTCAATACCAAACAAACCAAACCAACCAATCACATTGATTTGCCCTTTTTTTTTTTATATTTTTTTAAATACGAAATACGAAATATCCGAAATTTGTCCTATCCGAAGAGTGTATATACTGCATGTGAGTTTTATAGTGTATTAAATTTGACAAATTTATTTGTATCATAAATACTTTATATTGAATTACTTACAAAAAATTCAAGACTAGTTGGTTGCTTTTGCGTATTTATCAATTTCCTAATTATAAAATCACAACTGACTATTTGCCTGTGATCAACATGATTCCTCATAAAAGACTTAACGGGAGTTGGCAAAAAATTGCATAACCACCAGAAAAAAATAAAAAGGGAAAGAAATATGGATAAAAGTAATAATATAAAATAAATAAATAAACTCTTTGACCACAACAAAAATACAAAAGGAAAAATACGACCTTATCCTGTAAGCGCTTTTCGAGGGCGAAGCTCTCATCTTTCGGCAGGTAAAACAGGGAGTAACCAGGAGAAAACCCGAATATACTCAATGGTATTTATTGGGGTAATATTCAGTATCTTCATATTTAGTATCTTCGTGTTTTCTCCTGGTTACTCCCTGTTTTACCTGCTGAATGATGAGAGCTTCGCCCTCGAAAAGCGCTTACAGGATAAGGTCGTATTTTTCCTTTTGTATTTTTGTTGTGGTCAAAGAGTTTTTTATTTATTTTATATTATGATTTCTCATGTTAAGAAGCGATTCCTTCAGAATGATATAATACTAGCCATCTGTCATAAGGAGCAACCACCCAATTCTTTAACCCTTTAGTACAAATATCACCTGGCTGAACAGCACGGACTGATTTAATATTTTAAGAAATAGTTCCTCGAATTAAGAAATTTAGTTATACTTTCTCAAAATTTCATTAAAAAATATTTCATATTATCCAAAATTGGCATAAAAACTTTTGTATTCATAGAGAGATTTTACATGCAAAATTCCCTGAGGGGATTGGGACAGAAAATATTTCGTATTAAGCATTTTTGTATTAATGTGTTATTACGTATATACATAAAAGAATTCTACATATAAGGGTATCCATTACTTGGAATATTTTGTATTCTTTCTTATGTATTAACTTATTTAGGCATCTTAACAAAAAATTTGAAGCTGTTATTCTAAAGAAGTTTTAGTACTTCAGAAATTAAAACAAACTTAAATATTTATGATCTTTTATCAAATTTATAGCTCTAGTCAATCTTTTCAATTGTATTTTGTTCGTATCCAATATTTCTTAATCTATTTAATAATCAGGAACGTAGAAATAAATACCTGTACTATTTAATTATTTTTTTTACATTTTTTTTAATGAATGGATGCTTCATGTGTAATTTTTTTTCCTGGTATATATGACCCAGGGGAAAAAAAGTAAGTTAAAAAAATCATTACTACATAGTAATAAAGATTAATATTATTTAATATTCTGGTAATAAAAGCAATGAAAATACACTTAAAAAATTTGGGGGAGGGGGGAAGAGTGGGAGGAGGGGGGTCAAACAGGGTTGGGGTGTGTATTATGTACCAAAAATTACAGTATGTTGAAGAGTTTTTATTTTTTTATTTTTCCATTTTATGACCTTTGGTATGGACATCAAAAACAGTGACTTTTGATGGATGAACATCTGATTGAGGACAAAGACATTAATAAAAAAAAAAATACATTAGAGTCATTTACATAATGTTTCAATTTCCTGCTGATAAGTGTTTTTCTGGTGCTGTGAAAATAAGAAAAAAAATGAATATTTTACATTCTGAATTTGTTCAACTTGTATATGTTGTTGCAGAATTAAATAAACTATTTATTATTACTAAATTAAAAAAAAAGGTAGATAAAATATGAATATGAAGTTAGAAACAAAGATGGGGAACTGCCTTTTAGATTTGAGTTTTTAAAGCAGATTTTCATGATAAAGTTCTTATATTATTCAATTTTAAAATAATAGCAAAAATCAGCAAAATACTTGTAATTCTGAAATGTTTAAGAATGAAAATAATTTTTGCATTATGAGTTTGTTTCATACAACAATGAATGAGATTGTATTTACTTTGATATAAGAGAGAGCAGAGGGATTTTGTATTTAAAGCAGACAATCTTAAATGTTATGGATTAAATTTACATTTTGAAATCCATCCTTTTGAAGGAAAAAAAACCCCAAAAAAACCCATGATGTGTTGGAGGAGAGTCTAGTTTAAGGCAATATTTAAATTTATTATCTTTTATCATCTTATTCCTCTAAAAGCCAAAAGATAAAAAATTTATGTACCGGTATTGCTTTAATCTAGATTTGTGCCTTCCGTATGTATGTTAGCAATGAAAAACCATGAGACCATGAAAAATATAAAATATATAGAATTGTATGTTCTTTAAAGATTAAATTTTATTATTAAAAAAATATTTTATTATTTTGTTTTATTGTAAAACAAAAAAAAGCTAATTGGATTTTCTTGTCATTGTTTAATAGATGTGTGCCAACCATTTATCCATTCCCTCCCAAGCTGATTCTCACTACAAGGCCGTCTGTCGAGCACTGGTTGCAGAGGCACTTGAGTTGTCTTCATTCCTTCAGAAAATTTCTCAGGGAACGCAGGTTAATAAAAAAGAATAAAAAAAAATTAACAGTATTTTTGTTTTGGTCAAATTTGGATTTCTGTTATTTTAGAGCAGGAAGATAAACTTTTAACAGCACATATGATTTAGATGGGCATATTAAATATTTAATGATTGCTACTAATGGGAAGTTTATCCTAAATTTGAATACTATGTATTGTTTAATGATTACAACGATTAAAAATTTTCAGTAATCTGATGTTGAAAGTAGCTTAGAAATGTGGCTGCTTTCAATATGTGGATTATTTGTACTTGTATTTTGGAGGAGGGAAGGTTTTTCAAGAGGAGAAACATTTATTCATTTAAAGTTTTCAAAAGACAAGCTAAATCACATTGCTTCAAGCCTTTACTTCTTCTAAAGAATTTTTCCTCCTAAATTGCTTTCTTCAGTCCTTGAATAGTGCTCACAAGTCTGTGGCTTCTAATCTTTGAAAACAGAATATGTTGGAAGCTTCTAATATATTCTCATTTTGAGACTCTGCCTATCCATTTGAAATTGAGAAGAGGGAAACTGATTATTTAATTGGGAAAAAAAAAAACAAAACAAAAAACACCATAATAATAATAAATTTATAGACAAATTTCATTGAGTTTTTCCAAAGATTTAACTTTTTCTCTCCATCAATTTATGCATTTAAAAATCTTATCACTGCATATTGTTAATTCATTCACATACTTATATTTTCTGTCATCTTATCTTGGCATAACATCTTATCTTAGAAAATAAAGATTAATCTAGATATCAAAAATGAAAACTTACATTTCAGATCATTATTATTATCAAAAAACATTGCCCTTATTTGATTAATTTTATTATTATTTTATTTTATTTTATTTCTTGTCTTTTTCTTCAGTATTTTCGGTCTTATCTCTTAATTATTATTATTTTTTTAATAATATTGTTAAAAATGTTTTTTTTAATATCCTTATGGGCATCTTACATAATAAAATTAAGGTAGAAAATATTTCTAAGGTTATCCATTTTTGTTCTGTCCGCACTCTTCGCGGTGGCAATAAATTCATCATGAATTATAAGTGGAAAACACACATTTCTAATATTAATCCTTTATTCAAACTATTAAGTAATGTTTTTAACGATTTCCAATTTTCTGTTATTAATTTAAAACCTATCAACGTAGATATTTTTTTTTGTGATTGTTCTTTGTTCTTGTCTCTTTTTGTTAGTATGTTTGTTCTTTTTTTCCCTTTTTTGGTGGTCGTAGTTTCTTAGTTTTCTAGTTTTGTATTAATTAGTTTTATTTCTATATTAGTTATATTTTTTTGTAATCTCATTAACCCCGTTTTGGGCCTCTGCCTGTTGGGGGACAACAGTGGGCTTTTTCCCTCGGATTTGTCTGGTGGGATCTCCCCGTTGTTGTTACATTATTATTAAATTTTTTGTTATTATTAAATTATTATTATTATTATTTTGTTATATGTTTGTTCATTAACCCTGTTTTGAGCTTCGGCCTGTTGGGGGCAACACGGGACCTTTTCTTCTGGTTTATCTGTTGGGGTATTCCCCGTTGTTGTTACATTTATTATTATTATTTGCTTAGACTGAATAGCATGAATTAAAAATCACAACTTCATAGAGGAAATTATAAAATTCTTTTAATTAATATACTCAATTTCAATAATATTTGAAGTTTCAGCTTTCCAGGTAGTCTTTTAAACATTGAATGTATGCAATTCAACTGATTGTATATCTCATCTTCTTTCTTTCTCTTAAGGAATTGAGAGAACTCAGATGGAATGCACCTGATGAGCCTGACAGTAGCAGTGATCTTGGGAAACTACATATAACTGATTGGGTAATCTAAGACAATTTAGCCGTTTTGGATTTTAAATTAGAGTAGAGACCCTCTATAGCACTGTTGTAGGCGTCCAATATTTCTCCGAGTTGGAGAATATGAGACTGACTTATAGTGAATATGCACAAATTTTCTGCATAGGTAAATACAAAAATAGGTCCCAATTTAATTCAGTTTATATTTAAAGCAAAGCTATATATTGGGTCTCTGCTGTATTATTTTTCAAGTGTTTAAAATTATTCTTATTACTCCTATCAGTCTGTTCGTATTTACTTTTGAAATTTAATGAGATTTATTAATAGAAGCAATTAAGCGTTAAATCAATATTTCAGTGTAGTGAAATTAAATAGTTAATATAGGACCAAATTCCTAAGGGCCATTTTTCTATGCCCGATGACATTTTAGAAAGAATTAAGAAGAATGTTACACATTTTTAATTTAAGTTTTGTTTTTAGTTTTACTTCACTTTTAATGCTAAATTATAAACACTGTGTATAAACATTTGTTTTCCAGGCTCGTTTATGGGTTCAGGTTATTCGAGAGCTTCGCCACGGAGTCAAACTCAAGAAAGTGGTGATTGAAAACAATCCCCCACCCATTGAATTCGAGCTTACTCCGTACGAAATTCTAATGGATGACATTAGATCAAGGAGATATAAACTGAACAAAGTTATGGTAAGATGTTTAGTTTTTTAGTGGTCTTCTCCTATAAAGAGTATTTTCATAAGATGTAAATAAAATTTAAAGTTTATTTTTTCTTAACTTCAGTTATGTTTAATATACAAATTAATTCTGTAAGAATTTCAAATTATATGAAACATTTGAAATGGCATTCATAATAAAGAACTGGAATTTGAAATAATTTAATATAATTTTCTCAGGTCTCACAATATGAGCTTGGGCAAGGTAGAAAAATAAAAGAGGAATGCAAGAACTCCTATTAACTTTGCTAGCTTGACTTATTTTCTTGTAAAGTGCACCTCATTTCTAATTCATAGTTTCAAAAGGATATCCATATGTCTTCTATGTTTCTCCTGTTTGATATATTGATGTCTTAATGGATTCTAACATTGTCTTTATAGGAACATTTTTTTAAAAAGAAAAATATGGATTTTTAAAAAATATGGATTTTAAAAAATAAAAATATTCAAAATTGCATGGTAGTTTCAGAATGCTTTTTTAAAATTATTGTTAGGAACTCCAGATGCAAGTTAAAATCCTCTTGGAACAGCACATATAATAACCTTTCCATCATCTCTTTATTAGGTTATCTTTGCTGCAGAAAATATTGTTATTTTCGTTTAGGTAACAAAACCAACAGTTGCTAATTTATAAATTGAGTTCCTTTAAAACGTCTAGTGTAATTTGTTATGGGAGAAACATCTCTCATGGAAATTTGTTAAAATTTGCTTATGTTTCACCGTTTGATTTTTTTTTTTTTTTAATTCTAAACCAAACATGATTACTTTCTTAATGATCATAGATCAATGGTGATATTCCTCCACGAGTAAAGAAAGATGCTCATGCCATCATTTTAGAGTTCATCCGATCAAGACCGCCTCTTCATCCGGTAAGATTGTATTTATGTATTCTGTCATTTACCAGAAATAAATATGAAGTAAAAATAATTGTACTGTTGGCATTTTTAAAAATCCCACTAAATTAACAAGGCTTACTTAAAACAGGCTTACATAATGGAATACTTTTATAAATAGAGTTTGCATTGTCTTTTTTCTTTAATACATCAGTGTAAAGAAGATTAAAAAAATTAGAACTATGGCATGGACTGGACTGTAAAGGAAGGAAAAACATGTACATTTCTACAAAAAAGCAACATCCAAAAATATCAAAAAACCTGGATATTTATTTTGAAGGCTATACCTTCATTATCATTGGCAATAAAGGATATAATAATCTCAATTTTGCCATTGAGAATGAAGACATAGGCTTTGAAGTAGCGTATTGCCCCGATTATAAATAGCACTTTTTCCCTGACATTGAGGGCCACTAATTTGACATAAAATAAAGTTAATGTGTAATAATGCATTTAAGGGGAACATTAAACTACTATTATCATAATTTTTTTCAAATTTGCTTACAGTAAAATAGGAGTGCAGGTTATATTTGGGAAAGGCTTTTAATCAGGCCAATACGGTATGTTCCGGGTTTCATATCTTGGATGTTGTTGTAGTTAAAGCCTTTCCTTCCTTTACATGAACACAATATCATTACAAAATCCAAAAATGTTTGTAAAATATTATTTGGTATTTGGAGGAATACCATGAATTTCTAAAATTATTTTCATTACTTATAGTAGTAATTATAGACTTTTATTTTGAATAGCATTTTATCAGCTACTCTTTTAAGTTTAAGTAAAAGTATTCATTGAAGGACATTTTAAAAATAATGTTTACAAATAGTTGTGTAGAATTCAGTTGACAAAATCTGTGGTAATGAAGTTATGCACTATTTATTGTATTTTTTCACAATGAGAATGTATCATATTTAGAGTTTAGCATCATATGTAATATGATGAAACCCTATTAACGACGATACATAAGTATGTATGTATGTATGTATGTATGTATGTATGTATGTATGTATGTAATGTATGTATGTGTGTGTGTGTGTGTGTGTGTATGTATGTATGTATGTATGTATGTATGTATGTATGTATGTACGTACGTATGTATTTACTTACTTACTTACTTACTTACCTACGTACGTACGTACGTATGTATGTGTGTATGTCACAGGCCATAATTTTTGAAAGGATTGACCTAGATGCTTGAAATTTTGTACACAAGTAGGCCCTATACAGAGGATGTTGCAAAAAATATAGCGAATCCTATAGGATGGCCCAGGTCCCCTCAGGGACCACTTGTATGAATTTTATGGTTCCTTTTTATCTTTTGAATAAAGAGGCCTAAAATCCTGAAATTTCGTAAATTTGTAGTGCGATTCTAAAAAAATGAAACCAATATACAAGAAAAGTGATTTAAGCCTCTAGGGCCCCACCAGGCCAAATACAAATCAAGCTAGAACTTTCAAATGAAAATGCCTAAGAACCTGAAATCTTGTATTTTTATAGTGTGTTACTAAGAAAATATATACAATATACAAGGAAACTGGTATAGGCCTCCGAAGCCCCGGCAAGGGCTCCTGGGCTATAACTTTTGAACGAAAAGGCCTAGGATTTTAGCAGCCATTGTGTTTGAAAAATTTGTGCCCCTCCACTTATTATAGTCACGAGCGGCTACTGCTCGTATCATTTTGATGCTAAAACCCTTATATTGTTTGATAACAATGCCTTAACTAATTTTTGAACCTCTGTTGACTGTGCACAATATTTGAATTTTCAGTAAATAGAGTTATAATGAAAATGAAGTATACTCAAAACATGCAAAAAATTAATTCTGGAATTTATAAAGATTTTTATAGGATAACGAGTGATTTTCGTTAAAAAATAATATTCTTTTTGTTTCGTTTTGTCAAAATTTAATTGATGAACATAAATGAGAGTTTTTGATCTATTGTTTTTTCCCTTTCTTTCTTTCTTTCTTTCTTTCTTTCTTTCTTTCCCTTAATGAACACAACAGGTTGCAGAGAGGAAGCTCAGACCTCCGCCCCCGAAGCCTTCAAGTCCCTATGAGGAGCTGATGAAATCGATTAGACAAGAGCACAAATTAAAGCCCACCTCAGTTAAGACAGGTAAGAGGACATTTTATTTTTACTCTTATTCAAACAACATGTCATTCCTTTCAGTATGTCTTATAGAAAGAGTGGGAGATATTCACAGATATCCAAAGGGAAAAAGTTGTAATTAGGTTAGATAATTTACAGTAATTGATTTTGAAATGATACTCTCAAAATGATTGCAAATGAAAATGATTAGAAATGTATGGTATAAAGAAAAGCAGTAACCGTTAATGTAATTAAATCTAATTTTGTTCTCATGATTTTAATTTTACATAATTATTTTGCATGGATTTGCCATATGGATTACAAAATTATGCCCATCTATAAAATTATCTGTATTTATTGTTATTTTTGTGGTGATTTTTATACAGCTTTGTTTCCTTGTCTTATAATAATGGACTACTTTTAAAGGAAAATGAATTTAAGTTTTAAGGTATACTATTAATGTCTGATTCACATATAATTGAATAATTACTAGTCACAATTGGTTTAAATAGCGATATTAATTTTAAGTAATTAAGTTATATTCTTTTGGTAAACATTTTTGTTTTTCAAAAAATATTCTCATAAGATCATTTAAATTTATGTAACGAAGTTTACTGTTCGAAAATAAATTGAGAAAAATTTTCATTGGGAATTAAAGTCCTTGGCTCTGCTTTTCATAGCACTCACCAGTTTAATCCCATGGATTAAAGTTAACGAAAAGCCATTTTTGTTTCCTTAGTAAAATTTTACTTTGTGGTTTATGGTTAGCGTTCAATGAACCCACCATGACAAAAGTCAAAGTCACCATCTTTTCTATTTTGTGGCTAATTATTTCAAGCATGGAAATGAAATGTTTTCTCTCTCTCTCTCTTTTTTTTTTTTTTTTCTTTTTTTCCCTTTCTTTTTGAATGGACATCTTGAGTGCACAACTCTGGTATGTACTAAAGCATGTAATTTTTAAAAAAGATTGGGAAGTGCAATAATTAACCTTTAATGTTCTTTTTTTTTAATGTTGGGGCTGTTCTTTTTTGACAGAAAACACCTTGAAATATAATTATTAACAAAAACAGTTTTATTTTTCCAGATTTATAATTATCCTAACGCTGGCTGTGTAAGAGCCTTCCCTTAATTTTTTCCTCAGTGCAGATTTTCTCCTGAGAATCTTTTCCCTTTGCTTTTCTCTCTACTCCTAATTGAATATTACAGCTAGTTCATTATTATTTAATTCAATTACATTGGAGAAGGTTTTCAGATTTGATTATAGCGTTCGTTAGATTTTTTTTTTTCATTTTCTTTTCCAATTAGTTCCCAGTTTAATTATGTACATGTTAAGTTTTTTAGTTATGTTAGGAAAATTGCAATCAATACATTTGTATATGAAATTCAGATACCAGTATTTATTTCCAACTGCTTATTGTCCGTGTGTTAAACAAATAAATGTAAATAAGACTTTTTATGTTGTTAATACAGTTAAATTACAGCTTGATGTTATTTTATAAGCTTCTGTTCCTCCATGTGACTGAAATAGAAAAGTTTATTTTTTCTTTCTTTTTATTTAATCTGCCCACACAAGACACCTGTTAACCCTTTGTCTTCAGCACCTGTGCTTGAGATATGATTCATCTTTAACCATTACACCTTCTCTGGTTGCCATATTTAATCATTTTCCCACTATTCATCAGGCAATTTAAAGGAAATTAGACATTTATTAGATTGTTGAGGTGATGTTATTGAAATCAAAACTATGAAGTTCATTGGACTAAACATCATTAATTTATATATGAAATTCAGCCCAATGAACTTCATATTGTGTTTATATGAGGATATTAATAAGCATATATTAAAATCAATTTAAAGATTTATTTTAGTTTTAGAATTTTTCACAAGTTATTCAAGTCAAATTTTATAGTTTTTTTTCTGTAAATACCTTCAACACCATTTATACCATGGCCGTATTGCTTGTTTAGCATTCCTTAATTATACATATATGATGTCTTGTTGAAGATTTGCTTAAGAAGGAAACAAATATTTTTCCTTTCATATAATTTTATATAATTGTAATTAAATACTGATGATATCCATAAAAATGAATTTGCCTTTATTTTTTTCTGTTATATTCTCTTAACAACATTCAGATCATAGGTTTAACTTCAAAGTTAAATTATACAAAGTATATCTTATATGTAAATGTGCATCTTATAAACATCATTTTCCCCCCATTTCTGCTTTTTAGCATGCTATTAAAATATTTTCTAATTTACCGTACTTATTTTTGTTTAATGTGTTGAATATTTCATTCAATTTTACTACTAATTAAAAATTATTGTATGTAACTATAATTGCTTAATAAGATACATGGAGAGGTGAGAAAGAATTGAGGAAATCTTGTGTTTTAATAAGGACGATTCATATTATTGAGCAGTGTTATTTTTAATGGAAATTGAAGGATGGATTTTTGAAGATACATTTCATGTTTCAACATTAAATCAGCATTTTATAGCACATATCATTATCTGATATTTTTTATCAGCCGAAAAAATATACAGTATTAGATGCATAAAACTTCATTCACTGCAGAAAATCTCAAAAGTTCTGTATTCTATAAAAAAAAAAAAACTTAGAAGGTTGTTAGCTTTCCTAGCCATTTTTCCCTTCTACCTACTAAGAAAGTTCACAAATCACTATAAAGGAAACTTGGTCATTAATATTTTATAAAATTTAATGTTTCTTCTTCCTCATTAAATTTTCAATCATAAAAGCTAACAACATTTTTCAAATTAAAAGTGCTACAATAGCCATTGGAGGTGGGGCTATATTTTCAAGTCATATTTCATTTGATTAGTCACAGTTAGTTACATCCAAATCAAATAGTTGAATACTTTAAAATTGTATGAAATAATAAAGTAGAAGCCGATTTCAGAGTAATATTATCAGAGATAATGAAATGATTATAGGATGAATTAATATCATGAAAATTGGTACTGATAAAATGATATTCTTGCTGTTGTCTGTCAATTTCCTGTGGAGATTTTCAGATGGAGAGCTGGCTTTAGTTTCCTAGAAGTAGTTTATTTTGATGGATATTCTTCTGAATTGTTTGAGCAAAAAAGTGCATGAAGTAGATGAACAATCAAGAAAAACAGCACCTTGCAGTATTTTTTGTGTGAAAAATTACCAAAAACTTGATTTTGAGTTGATTTCCCTCATCTTAGTTTCTTTAGTTTTGAGCAAAATAGCACATGAAGTAGAGAGGTTCCTTCTTTAGAAAGGACACACCATCGGATGTCAACAGATTGTCAATCCTGTTTTCATAAAAATTTTCTAAATTTACCAAATAAGTAAAAATTTCTCAAACCTTGAAAAGGAAGGGAAATCCAATCTTTTTGATTTTCTCTTTGAATGAAACTTTAAAATATTAGGAAGTGTATTTTAAATTTGTTGCTCTGATTGTTTGAGGATGAAAGGGAAATATGATGTTCCTTTATTGGACTCCATTTTCTTTTTATTGCCTCCCTCCTTTATCACCTTCTCATTTCTAATAAGAAAGTAAGAAGGCAGTTAAGGAGGTGATTAATATATTCCAAAATATTGAATGGATTAATTATTAGAAGAAAAACCATTTTAGAATTGAGGTAGAAAATTTAATTTCAGAAGCCTTAATATAATTAGTAATGTCAAGCAAAATTATGTAAAAAAATTCTTCCTTTTTTAGGCCAGTCCTACACAATGAAATGCTAATGTTAAAGCATTCTGATTATAATTAGCCACCATAATAACGAGATTGCATTGATCTCAAAGTTAAAACTAGTTGAGAATGCATGGTACTACATTGTCAGAACGATATTAACAATGCAAGCCAGTTAAAAACATCGTTACTGTATTTGTGAGGTTTGTCCTTCTGTTGCCAGTTTTTTATTTTTTATTTTTTTATTTTGACTTCACATTCAGATAGAGCATCAAAAAGTAAGTAAAAGTAATAATAAGCGTGCATGTCCTATCTGTTTGTGAACATGGCCTTAATAGCGGTCAAAGTTTGGTCAAAATTTTAAATCTGTGTAATTATATATAAGGGTCGTACAAATGAAAACGAAAATTATTTATTTTATCTAAAGTGTATACAAGAAATTTAAAAATACTCTCCAAATGCATTAAGACATTTATCCCACTGTGTAACAAGGCATGTAATTCCTTTATGGAAGAAGTCTTTCGGTTGCGTGTGGGACCATTCCTAAACCTCTTCCTTCACTTCATCGTCCGACTGAAACCTGCGGCCTTTCAGATGTTTTGATATCCCCAAACACGTGAAAATCACATGGGGATAAGTCAGAGCTGTAAGGTAGAAGCTGCATTGCTTCCCAGTTGAACTTTTTGATGAGGTCTACCGTTGCTTTTGAGGTAAGAGGACGTGCGTTGTCGTGGAAAGAAGCATTCCTTCTGTAAGAAGTCCAGGACGCTTGCATTTGATGGCTGCGCGCAGTGCCTTCAATGTTTCCCCATAACATGCTGCGTTAACTGTGGTGCCTTTTTCAAGAAAGTCCAGTATAATTGGGCCTTTGCGATCAAAAAACACTGTCAACATCACGTTCCCCAAGCTGTTTGCGGTCAAAAACAAATTATTGCTCTGTTCCTGTTTCGTTGACTCCAGTTTGTTGTTCGGACAAAGCGATCACTTGCAGAGCTTCGAAGCGCGAGCTATCGTTCTTTCTCACGTGATGCAACACTTGCAACGTATTGTTCAATTTACACATGGGGTTTTGCAATTGTTGAAAACAAAAACTTACTATCCTAAACGTCGTCTTTTTTTTTTCCTACGCAAATTTTCGTTTTCATTTGTGCGACCCTTATATATTGTTGAGAAACGAGATATAACTGTGGATAGGGACATAATCAACGGGAAACAAACTCTTGTCCACATAATAGATTTAATTAGCATATACGTATTTCGACTTCATTAAGGTCATTATTCAATGCCATATGAATGATTGATATTTCAATGCAATATGAATGTCAGATGTTGGTCATTGAATAATGACCTTAATGAGGTCGAAATACATATATGCTAATTAAATCTATTTTGTGGACAAGAGTTTGTTTCCCGTTGTTTATATATTGTTGTTTAATCAAATGGTATTTCACACTAGACCATTGATTCCAGTCAATGAAATTACATTTCCACTGTGATTTTGCATCAGATGGTCCAGAAACGTCATATGTAGTATGAAATACCATTTCATTGACTAACATCTGATATCACAGAATTCAAATTTTGACCAAATTTTGACTGCACTTTTGGGCCATGTATCTGAATAGATAGGACCTGCATGCCTACTATCACTTGCACTTACTTTCTCATACTCTATCCGAATCTGAACTCAAAATAGAAAAATTTGGAAAAAAAAACTAGCAACAGAACAATCGATTTTGCAATTTGACCGATAAGGTTCCATTTCATTAGTCAAAATTATTTTTCCTCTGGAAGGCTTGTAAAATAAATATCCTAAAAATTACAGTCTAGGATATAGTATTAAGTGTAGAGAACATTTTTAATCATTAGAAGCATTTTTTAACATTCATTGTTTCTGATATGCATATTAGTGTAACTTTATTCACACTGTATTTCCATTCAATTCTTGCCAGATATTGTATTTAAATTAAACGTTTCTGTCAGTTAGCATTTCCCTATCTTTAATATCAGCAAAAGAGGCCAAGAGCATGTTTTATTTTTTGAAGTACTAAAAGACCATTTTACTTCTTATCGTTTGATTCTAGTAAACGATTAAATGTGCGTTTTCCCCTTCATGTTATGTTATCTCTTGCTTCAAGAATATTTGGTTAGTGAGGCTGAATTTTGACATTTGGTGTGAGGCTTAATATTTTTGAAGATTTCAAAAAAACTTGGATTATTTTGGCCTTTACTGTCTTCTGCTGTATATTTTCTGAAGTATCAGATTTAAACATTTGCTGTTTGATCAAGTGATTGATGACTAGGAATACTTGTCGATACCTGCTTAAGATATATTATGGTTTTATGATTTTATCTTAAATCGTATAATCAAAAATTCCATTCCATAACATACAACTTCTTTTTTTTTTTTTTTTTTCTTTTTTGATTTAGTATACTGTATCACTTTGAAGGCAAATGTGTGGTAAATTTTATGATTAGATTAGATAGATATAAGTTTAGTATAGATGAGATTCATCGTGATAAAAATGATTTATTATAGCACATGGAATTTTTGTCAACTATTTTTTATTTTTTATTTTTTTCTCTTATTATGCATACCTCCTGAACATCAGAAATAAGTTTTATGCCTATCTTAATTGAGAGAAAATTATAATAGTGTTAGAGCAAAGAAGGATCTAGTTATAAATGATTATACTATGAAAACCATTTTCCTGTCAAACAACAATTGAATTACATTATTTGGAAAAGGCTTGGAAAAATAAAAATGCTGCAATTTAACTCGAAGTTCATTGCTCTGTGATGATGAATGTTGCATGGCCTCTAAGATTTAACTAGTAATAAAGAATGAAATTTTAAATTACAATAAATAAAGGGTGATCGGAAACTGCTATTTCTGGTTAGGAATCAATTTGTTTTCCTTTGCAGTTCACGGATTTTGTTTAAACTGAGATTGTAGGTTTTATATCTTACTGCTAGTCCTTGTATGGAAGGGATTCTTGATGTCAGAGATGTTATTAGAGTTATAATTTGAAGATGAACAAGCCTGAGTTCTTTACATGTTAGGAATTTTAAATTTATTGCTGGGTTGTGTGGCAGTAATTAAAGGGATTCGGCCAAGAAGGGGTTTATTTGCATTGTAATGCATAGAAATAGACATCATTTGGATATTTGAATGGGTGTGGTTCCCTTCTGAATCGGAGTGAGTTTGCCAAGCTTTATTTGGTTGGTTGGCCACTTCGAAGTGGAAATTATTGATGTGATGAGATTTACATTCGGTTTTTACTATAATTTTTTTTTGTCAAGCCTATTTTATATTACATTGCTTCGAGCTATGATTTAATTACTGTTATTTTCTTCATGTAGCAATCATTCACAGAAATCCTTAAAATTTATTAATGTAATTATATAATGATACATCTACTTATTGTTATTTAATCATATTTTTATGGAAAGATATTCACAAATATCTAATATATTGTTTTACCAAAAACTAGGAAATTATATTTTTATATTAAATTTTCTTATAAGAATCTGCTTGGATAGAAATTTTCTGGTTTTTTTAAGCTGTATAAATTTTTTTTTCCACAAAATTAAAAATGAGACTTGATTTCTCTACATAATAAATAGGTGCTGATTGATATTGGTTTTATGGTAATTATGATAAGGCATCTTGTAATAATAATCTACCAGCTCTTTCTTCCACTTCATTAAATTGCTATTTCTCTCTTTTCACAGTCCGTAATAAATGTTCTTTATCCTGTTTTTGCAAAGTGAGAGTATAAGAGGTTCAATAAAATTTTTTTATGGTTTAGAACTTGACTGTTTCTTGTTGATTTGTAAGGTCAGGGTGTAAAATATTAGTATTACTTAATACTTAATTATGAGTATCCACATACCTCTTTATTCTTGGTTTCAATTGTGGACATTTGCCCAAGTTTTACTTTTTTGTATAATTTTGATTTACTAGAATTATCATTATTATTGTATTAATTATACATAACTGATTTTGCATATCATTTTCATTTCCTGAAAATTTGCTTTTTCGGAAAATTTGAATTTTAATACAAACTTCAGATCTTTATATTATTCATCCATATGATTTCTTTCTCTGTTAATTAAAGTTTGTTAGAATATGTTCTAAACATTATGATTTCATTTGCTTCATCAGTAATTTTGCATGTTTTCGATATAAAATTGTGCTAACTAAATTAGATAAATTTAATGTTAAATTTGAGTTTTTTCCTTTCACTCATGTGAAAATCTGAGTTAATTTTCGGTTGGAATTGACCCTCAAGGAAGTGGAAACTGACTTTAAGCCATTCTTAAGCTACAGCATTAAAGAAGCATAATAGGTCGGTGAGACTTAAGAACAAAATTTTTCGTTAAAATCTTTACTTAGAAAAAAGAAATCATCTCAACGAAGAAGAAATTTTTAATTGGTTCCCCTATTAAGGTGATGGCTTTTCTTCTTGGCAAGGAGGAAATGAGGTGTTTAGATGATGAGAAAAATAATAATAAAAATAAAAGGTTTTTTGTTTTTCATCAAGGAGAGTATAATTGGATTTGCCTCCATCGAGGGATTGTTGGAGGCGTTTGAGGCATGATAAAGACCTTTCTTGCCCTTCTTCTTATTGACTTTTCAACTTCAACTGACTCTTCCTGAATGAATGTATTGGATGATGGGAAAACTTTGAAAGATTTTTTTTTGAAGTGTTTTTTTTTTATTTTTTTTTTTTAGTATGTGCTTTCATCAGTGCATCCCTTTTCCTTTTAAACAGCAATCTAGCGCTGTTTTTTTTTTATATTGGAGCTCAGTTTGAAGTCAATTTTTTTTTTTTTTTTTTAACCTTCTTAATTGTCTTTAACTGTTCATAACAGGAGGACATTAGAGTAAAAAAAAAACTGCTGAAATTTAAGAAGAAAATCAAGACAGCAAGGAACTAAAGCATGAAAAGACGTGGATTTTTTCCCTCTTCTCAGTTTATTGCTTGATTAAAATGCGTGAAATGTATTAAGTAAATTTATAAAATGGATGAAAGGCTTTACGGAAATGGCCATTTCTTTTATTTTTTTTAAATTTTATATACTCCATTTGTTTGGTTTGTTTGTTTTGAATTTTTTTATTATTTTTTTTTTTTTTACTACAGGTGGGGCGCACTGATTCCTCAGTTCCTCATCTTAAAGGAGCATATTCGTTATGCCCATGTAGATTAGTGAAAATATTAACGACTTAATATAAACAAACGTTAATTATGATAAGATTTAGTTCCATCTGATAACCTCTTATCATTAATTGAATAGAGAGCTTCTTCCTGCATCACTTGTTTCCAGTGAATGATGTAATTACATATTCACAGCGAATTAAATCTCTAATAAAAAGTTATTAGGCCATTAAATTTTTTAATGTTAGGAAAAAATGATGAAAATTTGCTCTTTAATAAATTGCTAACAAAATTATTCAATTAGAAGCAGTAGAAGATCATGGTATGAGCTTTCCTTAGAAAATTTATTCAGATTGCTGCAAAAGAAAACGTGTCCGTTAGGCGGGACCAACTTTAATAAGAAACTACACCTCCCATATTTAAATATGCATAATTTCTTGAATTTTTACCGTTTGCTTAATATCGAAGCTCTTTGCTATTTCTTTTGGTTGTTTTAGCTTTCTAAATGCATTTTATTCGCAGTAATGTATCTATACACTTGCTGCGTTCTAGAAATTTAACGAGCGATCGATTTGGAAGGAGAGTTTTTCTATCCATGACGAAATATTAAGACCTAAACCCATTTTACGGGTTTTTCAGTTCCTGGGTGGGAATACATGTTATTGAGACAGATTTTTTTTCCATTTACAGTTATTACAAGCACGCTACTGTAAGGAGAAGGTGAAATGTTGAGATCGATAGCAGATTTTAGGTCTCGTCACCCGTAACCTTTCTGAAATTGCTGGCGACGGCGATTATGCCTTTCACGTTTGTCTTCTCTTGTTAGCTGTAAAAAAAAAAAAAAAAAAAAAAATGCATGGCAGTACTCGTTCAGGGTTTTGTTTAGATTGGTCTCTTGAAGGAGATTTGTGTCTGAATTTATTGATTGAAACACGTAAGGGCAATTTGATTTTTTTGCCCTCCTTTCCGGCGTTGTCACGCGACGAATTTGGGCGCGAAATGCTCACTGTACACGCTTCTTGGCAAGCAGACGACAGATCTGTACAGAAAGTTGGCAAGCAGACGACAGATCGCTCCATTTCATCTGATAGTGTTTTTCGCTATCGTCTGCTTTAAGCAATGTTCTCGGTGTTGACTGATTACCAAATATCCATCTAAGTTATCAGATTTTCTTTTTGTTGCCTGTATTTCTCCCAATGATTTTGTTGCGCTTTGCTCTATTATATAAATGCTGTGCTGCCTCTTTTCTGTCGTCTGCCTCGATTAAGGGCAATGTGACTAAAGGAGTGATTAGATTAGCGTTTAAAAGACGATTTTTTTTTTAGTTTTTTTTTTTTTTTTTTTTAAGTTGAATATATCATATCACCAAAATCTTGTAGACTATATCAGATTGTTCCATATGAAATAGCCGTTTTTGAATGGCAAATTCAAAGAGCTTATGCCAATTTCAAAGAACATTTTAGACCAGAGTCTGTAAATTTCCGTGAAAGCTATTTGTACAGCTTCCTGATTAGGAAATTTTTTTTTTGAAAAAAAATGTCCAAACATTCTGAAAAACGTTTTGCATCGAGCATTTTCAAGTTTTTAAAATTCTGAAAATCTAATTTTAATTCATCACACTTGGCTGAGTGAATGAGGAGCTTTAATAGTTTATAAATTTTAACTTTTGTCTTCCTCCAGAAAACCTTTTTTTTTTTTTATCTTTTTGGGACTTGTCTACCGATGACAAATACACGTATATAGACAGAAAATTTTTATCACGCATGGTTGTATGTAAAATGACCAACAATGAGCTGTATTTAAGTATTTGGAAAATGTTTTTCCAAGGTTATCCGAAGCCAAACTTAAAAAGGCATATTTGTTGGCCTACAAATTAGAAAATTTTTTAAAGGATGACAAATTTGAAAACTGTTTATCTCAGGTTGAAAATGCTGCACGGGCATCTATTAGAATGGTGATAAAGGAATTCTTGGGAAATAAAAAAGAGAGAACTATAAAAAAATTGTTTTCAAACTTTAGGTTAATACCACAAAATGGGTGTTAACATGTCTTTCTGGATTCACGTCTTGATTTTTTTTCTTCAAAATCTAGAAAGAACAGTGATGAACAAAGTGAACGCATTAAAACAGCTTGAACAGTGATACAAGGGATTTTTGGATGAGTATATGTTAGGCTGATCATAAGAGAAATAAAGCAATATATTTTTAGTTGTTTTTTTTGGGGGGGGGGTGAAAAACCTGCTATAAAATGAAAATACACAAATATAAATCTTGAAAATGACGTGATCGAACTTTTTTTGACAATAAATTTAGATTTAACGATCCCAAAATATCCCTAAACTAACCCTTTTCATTACTGGAGGAACAAACCTGTAAGCGTGTGTAAATGACCTAAAATGACTTTTCTTTGGTGACTCAGTAATGATAATTCTACTGAAAATTCAAGTGCAAACTGATTTTGAACCTATTAAATAACGACCGAAGCACAACTGATCACATCATCGCTTTACGGTAAATCTTTGAGAAATCCTGGGAGTATGCAAAAGATGTGTACGCTTGCTTTGTGTACCTCGAAAAAGCATATGACAGAGTTCCTCGGGAGAAGCTCTGGAGAGTGTTGCAGTAGTATGGGAAATTACTGGTTGCTATCATGTCTCATTACTATTACTATAACTCGGATATGTGCGTCCGGAAAAATAACATTAAGACCATTCACTGCGGGTGTTGGGCTCTGTCAAGGGTGCGTACCTTCGCCCCTCTTGTTCATTATCTTTATGGACTGTAAAAAAAAAGGGCAGCCGAGCAAAGAGTGTGTTAGTGTGGGTTGTACAACTTGGTGGTGAGGTTGCTTTTTGCTGACGATCTTATCCTCCTTGGACCTTCTGCACTGACCTTCGGTATGCACTATATCGGTTTGCAGCCAAGTGTGAAGAGGCTGGGTTGAAAATCAGTGTGACTTACGGGATTCTGGTCGTTTCAAGACAACTTGCTAAGTGCGATCTCCACGTTATGGGAGCCCCATTGAAACAGGTGGAGAAGTTCAAGTATCTGGTGACTATATTCACGACTGATGAGCAACAGGACAGAGAATTGGATGCTTGCATCGCTGCAGCAAACTAAGTCAGACGAGAACTGTGGCAATTCTTGATAACGAAATGTGAGCTAGAAAACAAAGCCAATCTCTGTTTTCTCAAATCTTTCTTGGTCTCCATTCTCATCTATGGTCATGAGTCTCGGGTAATGATCAAAAGAGTGCGATCGCGGGTGCAAGCGGCCAAAATGAGATTCCTGAGAGGCGTGGCCTACTAGATAAAAGTGTTTAGATGTTGAGCCGCTACTTTTCCGCATTGAGTTGCATTAGTTTGGCAAAGGTCTTCCTAGATCGTTGTTATTTTCCAAACGGGTGGGTAATAGACCAAGGATCGGCCTAGAACCAGGTTGCTAGACTACATGAAGAATCCTGGTTCGAATCGCTTGGGTATTACCATTACGGACATGCATCTGATAGCGGAAGAGATCCTCCATAGCGCGGCTGCCCCCGCGACCCTAACGGATAAGCGGGTTTGAAAAGTAAGTAGTAAATAATTTTTTTTTTTTCATTACGAAATATGTAATACACTTTTATTCAAAATGAACGATTCAAAAAAGAAAACATGCTAACAACAGCTATAATGAATTAATTTCACAAAAGCGGAAATAACATGAATGGTTAAATTCTCCTAGTTTCAGTTGGCAACTCTGAAAAGCCCACAGTTTCCAAAATGCTCGCTATAGACACTTGTTATTCAAAATGGCGTCATCAGCGAAAGAAAAAAACCTATTGTGTATTAAAACATACAATAACTTCATCGGTAAGCGTTGTTCAGCTATATCTGGACAAAAGTCGCGAAAGAAGCACCGCAGTTGGAAGAAAAGGTACTCGACTTGATGTTGCAACAAGATGGTTCCCCGCCTCAGTGGCATTAACACGTACGCGATACCTCAGCTAGCATCTTCCAGAATTGATTAAATGATGCGCCCTTGAAGGGGCATTCGACCTAACTCCTTGCGAATTTTTGTAAGGAATGAGGTGTAGTTGAATCAGCGGAAAGGGACTGTCGTCTAGACCCGTGTTTTACAACCTTTATATCACCTCACACTTGGTCCTATAGTTAAATTTCTAAAATTACGATCTAAATAAGAATATAGTTATTAACAAAGACAAAACAATCTATTATAATAATTTGTAATAAAAAATAATTAAAATTCTTTAAAAAACTTTTATTTATTTTTCTGTTTACTAAATTTTTCGCGACACTGGTTGTAAATCGCTAATTAAGATGTCTCCGTATTACACCGAACATATACGAATGTCTGTAACAATTGGAGATAACATCTCTTGCTATTTCGGTTTTTGTGAACTAAATTCATTATAGCAGTTACAATTCATTATAGCAGTTATTGTAGTTGGTATGTTTTCTTTTAGTCCATTCATTTTGAATTGCCTTAAAATTCTTTTAGCTTATTCGTATATCTTAGAAGGTCTGTAATGCTCGACCGCCTACTTTTTTTTTGGCAGCTGCGTTTTCTTTAAGGAGAAATAAAATGCTTTATATGACATTGTTGAGCAATCGCTTTAGACTGCTGTATAATATACGAAAAACATTCAGACATTACTTATATTTTTTCTAAGTTTTTGAATGTAGAATTGACACCGTTTGAAAGGGAAACTGTCAGTGTTGTTATGCTTTTATTCCGTATGCCGATGTCTGTGTAACTGTTTTTGCGAGAGACTTTAAAATTGTATTCCCAGGAGCGTTGTCTTCGTGAACGATCTTCAAATCAAGATAAAAGATCTTGATCAAAGATCAAAGATCTTTTTTGTAAGCATTCCTTGAAAAAACTCAAGAGTTGACAATAACATTCAGTCTTTTCTGATCTAAGGGAAAAGCATTTTAAAGAATTTTTTTGACTCTATTTTATTTGGTGAACTTTTCCCTTTCTGTAGCTTTTTAAATGTTAAATGTCATTTGCCTTCTGAATTTAATTTCCATTTAATCCCCCTGCTGCATTATTAAATTATCACACGGCATTACGAACACTGAAGTGGCGGAAGTGAAAGTCAATTTAAATGCAACTCTTAAAAAAATTGCACTTCACTGTCATGCAATGCCGAAATTTTTTTATCTCTGTAATCGCACGACATTAAAGAGAGATTTAGATGATTTTTTTTTAAATAAACAGTTCTAAAAGGCTGCTTCCTGAATATCTTAATTTGATTATCACAACTTGTGCAGCGGTAGTAGGTCGGCTTTTGTATGACCGAGCTCGTTTAAAGCAGAATACCCCATTTTAGATGCACTATATTAGATCAAAAAATTTCTGCATTTTCTCTCAAAAGAGGAAATTAAATTTGGCTTCTTTAATCTCTTTTTTCCTGTGAAGAAATAAAAGAGAACGAAAATTCCCACGGCTCAAAATAGAAAAGGAGGAAAAATGTACTTCACGTTGAGTAAAAATCGATTTTAGTCGTTGACGCGCTCCGAAAATTTTCTTTTTTCTTATAAAAGTCTATTTATTCGGTGCGATGGCTATGTCACAGAGAGATTCGATAAGTTTTCTTTGTTCGTAAAAATTTTAATTACGTTACTAAAAACTGGTATAATTACTGAAGGAGCGGAATTTTGAATTTGAAATTGAATCCTTAAAAATTTCAAAATTTCATTAGAGCTTAATCCCATATTTCGCTTCCTGATATCCGTTTCTCCAGGGATTTATGGGAACACTTGAATCGATTATTTTTTAAGTGCAAAAGATTTAAGGGAAGACTTTCGATTTCGGCCTGATTCGCACCGGAAGAACAAAAAGAAAATGTGGAAAACCTGGAAACAAAAACATTTTTTCTTTTATCTTCGGATGAATGAACAAATGGAGGTGTCCCCTTTTTACTAAACGTATTTTTGGAAAGTGAGGTAAAGATAAAAACCATAAGCCCAGAACTCGTCTAAACAAGCCCTCAACCCACCCATGAAACCGTCGCCAATTAGGAAGGAGTTTTTCTACATCAGGAAGTGGATGTTCGTTGACAGTTGTGTTGGAAGCAACGGGAAAAAGGAGTCGTAATCAATTCTTTTTGTGTTTTTTGTTGCTATTTCCTGTGTTGTGTTCTTGAAACGCTAAATTGCCGTGAGAAGTTTTCTTTCATTTTTTTCTTTCCTGAATATTCTGAAATGGAATTATTTATTTTGGGGTCGTGCGAACCAATATTGAGATAGATTTCTGCTTTGATTAGACGGGAAGGGGAAATGAGAACAATTGGTAATCGGCTTTGAATAATTATTGGTAATTGGTAACAATTATTGGTAATTGTTATTGGAAGTCGTGTGTTGAGAATTTTTTTTTCATCTGACCGATTGTGAATATTTTAAAATGGTAGAACAGTGAAGGTTAAATCGGTGCATTGTAAATGTTGAGGCCCCCAGCTTTCCTCTTTGAAAAGATAGGAAACAACGTAGCAAAAATAAAAAAAAAAATTACTCACTTATGAAACATGCTTTACCAGGATTAGAAAGCTTTGTGTAGGATTGAACGATAGTTCTGTATTATTCAGATTGTCCACAATAGGAAAAAGACACAGAATTTTGTTATACAACCCATATTCAAAAAATTAGAATAACCATAAATTGCTACAACTGCAATAACGACAAATATTTCCACTTTATTGGATGCAATGAAACTGATATAATTGAATTAAAGTGTAGGATTTTACCTTTATTATTCAAAACAAATCATATGGATTTCACCACTTTAACTGTAAATGGTGGTACATAGTCCAGAATATTCTGGTTTATTTTGATTCAGATTATAAGAATATTAACAAATAAATCTAGTTCAAGTAAATATTTTAATGGTCCACCACTGTAACCACTCTTAATACAGGGTGATACAAAAGTCAATTCACCCAAAGATGTCTCTCCACACATCTCAGTAGGATCGAGATCTGATGATTTGGATGGCCATTGCATGGTGCCTTTAGATGTATGACCAGTTGAAAGACAAAATTGAGTGCTCAAGGACCTCTAGATCAGCGCTTCTCAAACTGTGGTACTTCAAGCCATACCAAATGATGCTCGTATGGTTCATTTTAGTGATTATAGATATTTTTTTTCTTTGAAGAGGATCATTGACTGGTACTTAAGGCGTACTAACCTTCACGGAGTGGTACTTGTTTAAAAAAGTTTGAGAAGCAGTGCTCTAGACCTCTGAATTTACACGTTCGGTGAGAACGCGCAGTTCTCCAACATCATCTCACATCTATTTTCCCACATCATCACATAAGTAGAAAATTTAACAGAACGCTTTAAAAAGCATCTTATTTTACTCGCCATACTCGAGGACCTTATTCATCAATTCTGACACACACAAAAAGTACCCATCATTGAAAAGTACTCTTTTTCCCGGACCCCCTTTTTCAGATGTCTTTATTCTATAACAATCTTTCTTTACACATCTCACCAGAGCTTAGGTGTTCTTGTTTACGTGTTAGCAAATGTTAGCAAAAAAACTTCAACACCACTTTTGTCACAGCAATTGAAGATGGCTAATGCTTCTGTAACGATTCTTCTTCGTAATCCTCTTTAAGTGAGATACCGATCAGCCGGAGCTGATGTTCACTTCTTTCGACCGCAGTTTCGGCGATCGTTTGATACATGGTACTATTTTTGTAATGTTTCAAACAGCGTGAAACAGTGGCTTATGAACATTTCACTTGTGCAGTAATTTTCTTTTGGGTCTGTTCGGTTTCGTTGAAGATCAATTATCACATCTTTCGTGGCTGAAAAAATATCACTTTTACAGCCCACGGTTAATGAAAATTCAAAATTTCAGAATATACAGAATTAATTCGTTCGATTATGTTCGTATCTTAAGATGGGCACACATGTCTTATTTATTCCGGAACATGGTCAAAATTTAAACTTTAACCACCATTTTGGCCATCTTCCCGAATAGACTGTTATAATTTTATTTACTTTTATTATTATTATTATTATTATTATTATTATTATTATTATTATTATTAT
>JAHWFO010103163.1:376446-438210 GCA_023313115.1 Rhysida immarginata
ATTATTATTATTATTATTATTATTATTATTATTATTATTATTATTATACGCTTTCATTTAACTTGCTTAACTGACACTTTATACGCATACGCAGGACCGATGACAATGCATGTTAAAAAAAAAATTCAAATCGCTTCGCTGGTTCGTGTTCTAATTGTACTAATTCATCACTACGAGTTGTCGAATTGCCACAACAAACAATTCGTTATGACGAGGTTAAATGTACTCCTTGTTTATTGTCACAAAGTTAAGCTTTATTAATTTTACTAATTGCTGACGCCTGCTTGAAGAGATATAATAAAACATAATAAAAGCGTGTTTTGAAGAAACCCTTTTTTGTGGGTTTACCTTCCTTTACCTTGTTGATCCTTTATCCGAATTTGTGAATCCAAACCAAAAAATTCGAAAAATAACAGAACGACCGACTTCGAGAATATCTAACGATGCTTTTTTTTTTTCAACATCGTTATAGTAATGCAGTACCACGCATTCTCAACTGGTTTGATTTTGGAAAATGCATCATTTTCAGTTGCAATGATAAAATCCATTTCGTTTTCATGGATAAAGAAGGTAATAGTCCAAACTTTATTGCAATTATAGCAAATTTTCATTTGCATTTACTAAAGCGGGAAATATTTATCATTATTTGTCTATGGTTATAAAACTTAACGAATATCCTAATTTTTTGAATATGTGCTGTATAAACTTCTAAATAATTTTTGAAACATGGAAATAATATTTTTTGATTGGTAACGAAAAATCTCTGGAGAGAGTCAATTATTGAAATCAGATTTTCATGATGCTCATTGAGCACACACAGGTTTTAGTAGTTTTATTCTAATATGGTATATAAAAGTAAATGCAGTAGAAACTCCATACTTGCATATTACCTAGATCGGGACTCTGACCCCAGAAATTCTAACTTGTGAGAATTATGCTTAAAGCTTAAAATATTTGTGGTTAATTTCAGATTTTTTTCTTTTTTTTTTATAACACCAAGTTTTAACTGTGCAACTTTTTTCTCTTTTATTTTTTAAAAAAAGTAGAAATTGCTATAAAGTTACTCCGATTCCACTCTACTTGCATTAGATTGGTTTTAAGTTACCTGTCCTCTCGGTAAGGCGTTGAGCCATGACATTTTTCTCGCTGCCCGTATTTGCCAACACTTTACTAGTGGAATGTAAAATAGTTCTAGAAACCTCACCACTTTTCCTCCTTCCTTTTTGGTGTCAATTCGTATATAATTCCATCCGTAATTCACGATCAGTGATTTCAGAGAATGCGAAACTGTTTTTGTTATGCATTGATAAGCCTACAAGTTTGATACTCGAGTATTATGTTCTAAAGAGTTTATGCGACGATTTTCTTTTATTCTTGCAAAGATGTCTAAACCAAAGATATGTAGTGGCAAATTGGAAAATAAAGCCAAAGAAAGAGATTAACCATGCTTTTAGGATACATAAGGAAATTAAACTACGATAGCAAAACGGGATCGATGAGTGTTTACCGTGCAAGCGCGAAGCATTATTATGCTACGTGTCCGTAAAGATATGTGAAGACTTAAAACAAATGAGAATGACAAGCTTTTTTAAAGAGCAGAAAGGACATGACACGTTTTAGGGAAGTTTTTTCTTATGATATGTATATTTTAAAATAAAGTACAAGAGTATGTTAGTTTTCGTTAAGTATTGTGATCTCCTCTTGCCTCCAAGACATTGTAGATATTGATTCATTGAGACTTCTGAAAGGTTTACACAAGGATATACTTCTGAGATCGTTCCTCTCGGCAATTTCCTGTCCGACTCTCCATCGACCATCCACTCGTCAAAACAGGAAATGTGATTCGTCGGTAAAGGCGACCTTCTTTTAATCTTCGAAGGTCCAAATTCTCCGTCGAGATATAAGTTGGCAGCGGCATTGGCCATGTTTTGCAGTGGGTTCCTTAAAGCAGACAATTTGGAATAGGTTCGTCGGACAGTACTTTTAGGCTTTATGGCCATAGATATTTATTCCCTGGCTAAATTCCTCTTTTTCATCGTGCTCCGTACAATTCGGGATATCAAATGGTGATTACTCTCGTCGATCATATATGTCCATCATACCTGTCCTCCCATTTTCAGAACACACAAATCTTCGTTACTCTATGCATGAACCACCCACAGCCGCTTTTATAATGATTATTTTCCTTCACTGGTAGCCGATAATTACTCCTTTTCAAACGCTATCCCATTTTTACTTGCAGTCTATTTTTGGTTGGCTTGCGCTAGTCATCTTATTTTCTGTCTCTCATTTGCATCTTTAAAGGCGCGCCACAGGCTGTTGTTGTTGTTTTGTTAAAGGATGTGGTCATAAGATATTGACTGAACGGTGTAATTGGTTCTAATTCCAGTTTGAATGGACTCGGGCCTTTCCGACAACCCTGAGAAGCAGTCGTAAACTCTGGAGCCTGGAGTCAAGGCTATAAAATGCGGAGAGGTGTTCGCGCTAATTATTAACGATGAAAAAATGTAATTATTTTCATATACGAGGAAGAGTATCCGTAATATGACAATAAAAATCAATGGCAGCATTGTTTTGACTCTTGTATATACATGGTGTTTCAGAGCACCCGTATCAACCATTTTTTTTTAAGATATTGATTCTAAACGTTTAAAAAAAGAATTTTATGGATAAAACCTATGATAAAGAATTCAGTTTTGGTAGTTTCATTTTCCAGACAAACCGCAAGTAGGGGGAACTGAAGTCTACTTGAAAATTCAAGTGAACATAATAGGCCTACTATGTATTTTTTCTTAAAACTTTTTTTTTCTGATCCTCATCGTTTATTCACAATTTAACAAAATGAAAAATAAATCAGTAAATTAAAGTAATAAATTAAATAAACAAGAAATTATCCACCTGAGGAGGATGTACGAAAGAATACTTTCCTATAGCGGAAGTCCTGAGTTCTTCATTTTTTTTTAGCCCTTTTATCCGTACTTTTAACCCCCATTATTTTGTTTTTCAAAAAATTGATTTTCTCGAACATGGCATTTAGAAAATGGAAAAACCCTATCTTCTTATTTTCTCATCATTTTCAACCGAATGACTTACCATATGCCGTAAGTTGCCATTTGAAAATATTAATAAATGTAGTACTAAAGACCATGTGACTGCTGCTTCCATTGGGATGGGCCCAAATTTTATAGTAATGTAGATCTTGCCTAGAGAAATCTGCATTCCGAATTTTATCCTTTACCTCCTTTACATATCTGTACACCATATAGACCAGAAAAACCCCCTCTTAACTCCTACCCCCGTACCTCCGACTCCAGTGGACCAATCAAAGCCAAACTAAATAGTGAAGTAGGAAATTCCTATGGTAAGCTACATTCCGAATTTCAAACTTCTACGTCAAAAAATGTAGAGATATGAAAGGGACAAACTAACATTGTAAAACCAATAAGTAGCTTTCTTCTTCTTCTACTTAATTAATTAACTAAATTATTGTGATATTGTTTTTTAATGTTGCATTTTGTCATACACACTTCAAAAGTGCTCAAAATGTGCACCATTTTATGTCAAACATTGCTAAATTCTCTCTCTTACATCCTAGGTTGCTCTGAGGATTTGAGCATTACTGAGAGACTCACAAGTCACTAATTCTTTCATGTCTTCTCTTGTTGTTGGATGTTCTTGGTAGACGATGTCTTTAATTCGCCCCCACAAAAATAAGTCAGGAGAACAGGATGACCAAGCGATTGTTCCTCCTCGTCCAATCCACCTTCAGGAAATAAATGGTCAGCATTGCTTGCACAAAATAGTGCACAATTTGAGCATTTATGAAGTGTATATGACAGAATGTAACATTAGAATCGGCACACAATTCGCCAAGTTCTCACAAGAATTGAAAAATGCATCGAAATACTTTCACATGCCAAAAGTCATGGGATAGCACCTAATAACGTGTGGGACCTCATCTAACCTGGCGAAGTGCAACAGTGCGACGTGGCATTGATTCCATAAGTCGGTGGAAGACATCTGAAGACATTGCCAATCATTCCGACTGGAGAGCTACCCACAATTGCCCATTATGGAGCCACCACCGGCTTGCACAGGTGCATGCTTGACAACTTGGGTCCATTGCCTTCATGGGGTCTGCACCACACTCGAGCCTACCATCAGCTCGTATCAGCTGGAATCGAGACTCATCAGACCAGGCCACACGTTTCCAGTTGTCAAGTGTCCAGTCGATGTGTTCATGGGCCCAGGAGAGACGTTGCTGACGATGTCTTGTTAGCAAGGGCACCCTCGTGGATCTTCTGCTTCCATAATCCATGGACACCAGATTTCGTTGCACAGTTCGCATCGATACAGCTCTAGTATCGACCTGGTTAAAATCTGATGCATCTGGCGTAGTGTGGGTTGCCTGTTAGCAGTGATCATCCTACTCAGACGCCGTTGGTCCCGTTCATTGAGAAGGTGTGGTCAACACTGCGTTGTCCATGGTGGGAGGTAATACCGTCAAGGTGATAATCTCGGAAGACTCTTGAAACTGTGAGCCGTGGGATGTTGATTCTTGATCCACCTCCGATATTGAATGAATCATACGTTGTGCTCCACATACCAGCCCACGTTCGAACTCGGATAGCCCTCATCGTAAAGCCATTGTCACACTGAACACTTCACCCCTTACTCATGACAGTGTAACTAAACCTACTGACACTGATTTGCATATTTATACGGTTTACACTGATGCTACTGCCACTTGAAAAATGGTCCACTACTATCTCATGTGAGTGTACATGGCGGAATATTCGAAAATTTGTTATGATAAAGTTATTAGAATTTTACTTTAGTAAAATATAAAACCATGGAATCTGGTCAAATAGCTGTATTTAGAAACCATTAATAAAAGACTACGTATACATGTTCTTATAGGGGGTATGGAAAATACGTTTACGAACTTTGGGGGAGGGTTCCTCACATCAAAATAACAAATACAGTTCATATAAATGTATGTCCGAAAATCCTTAGATTTTGATGTATTAATGAAAGTTTGTTGTACTAAGGATCCTGTCTTTCAGCAGTGGGACGATAAGCAGCAACATAAGTGGGATGACTCCTGCCTGTTCACGATTTGGATATCCTGCCATGGTTAAACGGAACAGCTTTCAGTTAACTCACTACTATATAGTGAAACGTTGAGATAGAAATGAGTATAATAGCACGATATAGATAGGGCAGTCTCGCTCGAAGAGTCAGAGATACACGTGTCTCCCTTCAGCTCCCTAACAAATGTTTCATTGACCAAATGTACACCAATGAAAAAGTAAATAAGTCTCCATGGCAACACAGCGCCATTTGGTTAGTTACAAACTTCTATTTTTGGATTGTACCTCAAACCGCTTTGAACGTTGAAAGTTTCATTAACACTTCAAAATATAAGGATTTTCAGACTTTGTTTCTTTGGTGTAAATACGTATTTTTGATGCACCCTGTATAAATTTTTTGCATGGGAATAATTCATTCTATACCCACACGAAATATTGACCTTTCTTCCCGGGACACACTGTATAATGAAATCGCATTAACTTACAACTTACAGCATCCACTGATTCCGGTCTACTGATTTGGGATGGGTAACTTCGTATTCAGAATTCCAGTGATTAAGGCTTTTTTTAAAGGTATTTCTTCTCGTTAAAATGGATAATACGTAGTTTGACATTGAAGCAAATACAAATACACTGAAAGGAGTGGCCGGACAGGGTGGTAACTGTTGCGATAATTGGAATTAAATTGTGATAGATGAATTCAAAAGGCCTTTTATGCTCTGAAGCCAATCCACTATTGCCAAGGTGAAAACTTCCAAACAACGACAAAAAAAAGAGGCTTGACCTTTTGCCAGGTGTTTTCTTACCCTAAAAAGCCAAAATGCGGATTTTCATTTAACGGAACGAAAGATAAGAAAAGGAAACTGAATCGAAGGGGAAAGACAGGAAAACTCTCGTTTTGTGTCATCAAAGTCTTCGTAATTAACCCTCAGAATGTAGGTCTAGGAGTTTCTTTTGTTTGCTCGGGATGGCTTTGTTTCCTTTTGGACGAAGAGGATGTCGACTAAGTGAGTCCGTCATCGTTGACATGTGACGACGTAAACAATCGCGTGTCGAGTGGCGTGGGAGTTGGGGACGCCTCTTTGAATGACAAGGAAAATGTCAGGCGCTTTTTTCCCCCGAGAAGAAGCTTTTGAGAAAAAAAGTCGTAAAGAATGTTGCTGTGACTGAAAATAGTTGTCCATTTATCGCCTGCTTTTGCGGGAAACGGGTTTGCGTGAAGAGAGGGCTTACGTCTTGGCCGGGCAAACTCTTAAATCATTTTAAGGCAAATTAGGAAAAAGTTATTTTTAAAAAATGGAAAAAATAGCAAACAAATGTCATTAGACATTCTTAGCATGTATACAAATTTACTGATTAGAAAAGTCGTAAATATTATTAGAGTAGAAGAAAATAAAGCTAATAATAATAATGTTATAAAAATTATGGCACTAATAAAAATCATGACTTAGAATTGTTTTATGTTTAGTGGGATTAAATGTAATCAAAATGAAGGTAGAGCAATGGGCAGAAATGGCTGTTAGAAAAGTTTGAACAAACACATAAAACTTGTACTAAATAAAACGGGATAATAATATTTATAATTAATAAAATATAAATTATTAATAATAAAGGGGGTAATAATATATATATTTTACGAGGGTTGTTGTAAAAGTAATGCCACACATTTTATATATATTAAAAAAAATAGAAAAATGAAATTTGATGCGCATTTGAAGTTTTCCATGTGTGACATTACCACAGATGGCGTAGCTGTTTTAGTAGCTGTAGTAATCTGTTAAAATGGCGTCTAGTAATGACTCTTACTGCACTGCAGTTGAATTGTTGCTTTCGGAGGAAATATAGTAAACATTAACAACTGTGCTCTGTATGGGGGTTGTGCAGTCGACAGGACCAAACGACGGAGCTCCATGATTGGAGTCCAAGGGCGTTCAAGCACGTGTTTCGCGTTGGCTTAAAGCCGTACAAATTGATAGAATTTATATGGTAAATACCACGACCTGACCTAAAATCACTGGGTAGTTAACAGTCGGGGCGCCCTTTTCGTTAATTTAGCAGAAAACAAGCTTCACTTTAATTTTTTTTGTTTATTTAACGTATTTTCTATTTCATTCGGAAAAATGGACATTATTTTAGGTGTCCTCAATGTGTACCATTTCGTCCTCTGCAAAGTAGGGGCTTAGTTTGCCTACATTTATAGACAGAGTACATACCGTATTATGTATAGGGAAAAATCGATTAATGCAAATTCAGTTAGTGGGATCAAAAAAAATTACTTGATTAGTGCAATTTTTATGGTAGATTATGGATTTTTTATGGACATTTCCCCCCCCCCCCCCCTCGAAAAATAAGGGACGGATATACATTACATTTTCCGACCGTTTTTAACCTATCACTCTTTGTCTTCTTTCATCTTTCATTTACTCGATGGTTTGAACATGCCCGCATAGTATAATCCTCAAGGTTAACTTTCGCTCCAATGATTTCATTCGCTGCCGAAAACGTTATTTTCTACCAACTTCTCTGCCAGAGTTTTTCTGCTTGCATGAAAAAATTTTGCAGCAAAATATCCAGGAAGGTGAATATGACAGTCGTAGACGAGAATCTGGTCTCTTCTGGAAGCGTATGCAAAGAAAAGTGAATCATCTCAACCAGGTTTACAAAGAAATAAAAGATCATTAAATTTTACACAATGCGAACACTGATATTATAAAGAGCGCAGAATCTCGATAAATCTATCTCTGGTTATCGTGAATTGAACGCGGAGATGATGAAAGAGAGAAACCAACACTCGCCAACGGTCTTTATTTTAATACTTTCCAGAAAAGTAATTGCACAAAGTGCAGTGAAGCATTAAATGCATGTGCTATAATTTTTATATTAATTTTCATGATTTTTATCTGTTTGTTATAAGATCAATTTACAATTTAGATGTGCACATGGAATAATTGTACTCGATTATTGCGAATTCGGTTAGTGTACATTAATTGAGGGATTAATTAATCGCAATCATTGATATATAGGGTTCTTCTCTCTATATCTATGATCGCAATAATCGAGGTTCTCTTGTATAAGAGAAACGTACATTTATTTATATTGTGAGTAATTTTCATACATTTTGAATAAATAGCTTCCGAGAGATATAAAAATGCGGGGTTTTACTTTCGGAGCATCCGTTTTATATTAACCTGGATCAAATTACAGCAAACAGTAGCTTTAAATAAATTCATTATTTTATAATCAAAATATAAAAATTATAGTGGAAGCATAAACAAACAGAATTATTAATTATTTAGACTTATATTTATCTGTCAAGACAACAAAATGTATAGCTTCCAAAAGCTATAGGAAGCCTAAAACATTATTCAAAACTCCAACCATTTTGAAACAAAATTTCTGCATTTAGGACTGTAGTAGACAGGGCAATGACACCTCCATTAAATAAAGAACATTAAAAAAAATAGGCACCATTAAATCAATAGCAATAAAACTCATAGCAATCTACTTAATCCACCAATTAAAATGTATCAGAAAAAAATTAATAATCAAAAGAAAATGAAAATGCACGGGCCCTATTTAAACACTAAAATTTATAAATTTTAAAATTGAATATAAAACAGCCTTTAAATTCAGAAAATGGTTATAAAGAAGACGCAGATCAGAACAAAGAATATAGGGAACTATAAAATTGTTATATATGAGAAAAAACGACTATAAAGTTCAGAACCCAATTTAAAGTGCATGTGCGAACAACAGAAATGTCAGTAAAGCAAATGCTTTACATATAATCCATTATAAAATTTTATCGACATATGGAAACTTATTAAAAAATCTATACTGCGTTTAAAAAGAAGAGAAATACTTTATTAAGTGATGATATACATATTTCACCCCGTACGTTTGTCTTCGGGGTTGCCCAGCCGAGGAACTGTGTCTCGTGTTAGGAACTGGTTAAGTGACTATATATGGTAGGTTTCACTATCTTATAAATGTTGTATTATATTTATTTATAAAGAGCTTATTTGGTATGTCATACTATGGTCGCCTTTCATTGTAAGTGTCACTTGACGAGGCGGCTCCGTACATTTCTGCATCTTGAATAGAGTCAAGTGTCTATTTTATAAGATTGTGATTTGGGCGAGTATATCAAGAATAAATATGTGCTGTATAAAAATTGATTATGACAAAGGTATTTGCACTGTTTTAAATTAAACGGAACAAATCTATTACCCCATATCTGCTGTTATTTATCAGTTATCTACTCTACCGACTATATCCTGTCACTGAGCTGGTCAACGCTTTTGTCTCTCTTTGTCAGTCATTATCTTAATTGCAGCTTAGACTACGGTCAGTTTGAATTCCCATGTTATCTCTACGTTTCTTTCCGTACAATATCATCATTCTCTGGAACGAATATTGGGCATTCACCATCGTGTCGTGCCCACTATTCTCGTATAAATAGCCCTTATATTCGAATTTTAATAAAATTATTTTAATTGATTTATGTATGTTTTTATCTTTTGGTTATTTTATTCTTCCTGGAATTCCGTTAATAAATAAATAAATAAATAAATAAATAAATAAATAAAGTAAATATCTATTAATGATGCAGAAATAATCCGACACCAATAACGACCATTGAAACAGGACATTCGGAAGCTTTATTGCCGGCTGAATATGCTTGCCAAATGGATTTTGAATAGCACCCATTTTAGCGTTGTCCATTGAGGCTACGATAAGGAAAAAATAATTTACACAATTATCAGGAAATAAAAACAGCAATTAAAAGACTAAAAAAAAAAAAAAAAAAAGATAAATTTAACTAATATTTCCTGACGCTACTTCAAAAAAACAAATAAACTTTTATTTGAGATGAATTTATGATCACAAATAAAACCAGCAAACTTCGGGAACAAAGGAAATGAAGTTATAATAAATAATCTATCGTAGCAGATAAGAAGTCATAATTCCGGCACTCATGATTCTAGTTTCTTAACTGATTAACTATTTCCGGACCAGTAAAGGTTATGTGATAATACAGCGATACCTCTTAACTAGCGATAAAGCAAATTCTCTTAAAGATGCAAGAATTTTTTTATTTTATAAGATTGCGTGTCAAATTTTCTAAAAGGATCTCTAGCACTTACAGTACTTAATTACCTAAACTTATTAAGTAAGAGGGGGGAAATGCTAATGTTCAGTGGATCTGCGTAAAAAAAAAAAAAAACGCTCGACTAAGCGTAAAAAAGTTCAGATAATTTAGCTTAAATAAAATCATCTAATAATAAAAGTAATTACCTCACTGGAAAAAATATTATAATTTTACTTTGAAGCAATGTCCAACAATGTCTGGAAACGCCCAGCTTTTCTTTCTTTGAACAGACTATAACCCAAAAGTATGTAAACGCACCCGTTGGCAGATTACTTCAGTTAATAGTTTTTAACAGAAAAATTAAAAAGCAGTGAACCGACTATTTCCCCCTGTAAAATAACAACCAGTCAGACACTCTTAACACCCATCAATCCTAACAACGGAGTTGGCTAAGTTATTTTATCAGAACGGTAGCAATAGCAATATGCATTGAGAGAATATCGCTGCCTGAAAATGCTCTCAATAAAGATTAAAGTTTGAGGACATAGGTGGTTTGGACAATAAAGGGTTAAAGAAGCTGATACAGAAATTCGAGTACGTATCGCATATCGCCTTCGTCTCTTCGACTCCAGAGAGGAAGCGATCCATCCATCTATACGTCCCCATATTCTGCAATTAGTGATCGAGCGGTGTTACGTGAATTTTCTGTCCAAAAAGTTCTTCGCTCCCTTTTACAGTGATACCTCTACAAGATTCACACTGTGCAACAAATGAAATCTCATGATCCACAGCAATACTATGATTTTGCCCTTTGGTTTTTGACACGCATAGAAGTGTGAATGCGGCCAGGGTCATTCTGTAGACTATCAGGCACATTTGTAGTATGCGCAGTGAATACGCAGAATTGTCGCGTCTGGAGTTTAGCTATCCGCATTTTGTGCATGAATAGCCATCGCACTCCAAGTTCATGTATGGATTCACACGCACCTTTAAATTTGATCCATTTTTCTTTGAGAGGATTACACGAGCAGTTCAGTGCCCGAGAGTGCTTACGCGCAGATCTTGTGGGTCTCGAAACCAGCGAATCGCGGGTTCGAATTCCGCTGAGGGATTGGATGTTTGTGTTTATTTCATTACTGATATGCTTGGAGTACCAAGCAACGCATCAGGAGGCTAATCTCCTGCTAGGCTAAATTGTCAATAGATCCAATGATTGTTGAACTTCTTCGACACCGAAATGGGGGGGGGGGGGTCTAGAAATTTTGGCGTCGACAACATAGGTCATTTTGCGCCTTTTACACAAGTTATAACAGTACGCAGCCCGGGACAAACACAAACATACACCGAAATGGTAAAAGAGGAATGGAAAAGAGGTTTTTTTTTTTTTTTGTTTTTTTTTTAATACACCCTAGGGATTTGCTTTTAAAAAATGTAACTGTGTTGAGACCACTTTTTTTTTTATGAAAGATAGAGAAACACCACAAACCAATCGGCAAGAGAAAGAACAGTTTCATGCAACTATCACTGCTGAACGCATTATCTCCAGTCTTTTCCAGAACGCAATACCCCTCCACCCGATCTGAATGCGCGTAACTTTTGGTTGTGTTGATATTTGAGAAAACGCGTCTGCCATGATCCAATCTCTGCCCGATCTGAAGGCCAGAATTCAGCGAAATGTCGCTCAAATTCCATAGGATCAGATTCTGCAAACAACTGTTGATCATGCTGTTTTATTCTGTCTCTGGTGGATATACTGATAAAGCGTTGTAACCATCAGTTATTAATAAAGTTGTTACCATTACATCTCTCTCATGTGTTCAACCTATTCGTACATTCTGTCTCGCCTTTTCACGTTTTGATTGCTTGTATAGCGCTAATTTTCGCCTGCTTGGCCAAAGTTGGAACTAATTTTTTCCAGTGGAAAGAAAAAAGTCGCCCTTCAGATTTTTTTTTTCTTATTTCTTTTCTTCCCCGATTAAATCTTGCTATTAGATATCGGTCTTTTTCATTTCGCATCGTCGACAACTTACTATGCATGCCCCGCTATTGGCATAACAACTTTCATCCATCGGAAGAACTGCATTCGTTCAGTAGTTTCTGTTTAATATTGAACATTATTGACAAATTCATCCAATGAATAATTTTCCATTTTCATTGGTTGATTATTTGTCAATTGGTGAATTAATTCACGCGTCTACCCATTATGAATTTACGAGATTGCCGGGCGAATTGTCGAAGACAGAATCTCGAGATTTGACGCATTCGCTCTGCCTAGTTCGTTCTTGAGATAGCTTCTCAGTCTCCAATTTCGAAAATCGAATAGTATCGTATGGGATTCAATTTCTTGTAAAATTAGATTATTGAAATCTCAGGGATATTCGTATATGATTACGAATGTATATTAGGAAAGCGGATGCTTTTTTAAAAAATGCAGAAATCTATTTAAAGCGCTAATTTTAAAATATTTAAAAATTATACAACTTTACATAGATACCTTCTCTGTTTATATTTGACATTGTGAATGTGCAATAGCCACCTTTAATGGATGATCGTGAAAGCGGTTCATGTCTCTTAGGTTATGAACTTTTACTTGTATTGGCCAGATTGCTTCAAGAGTAAAATAAACAAGGAACATAGATAATCGGTTGTTTTTATTTAAATTCGTGTTTACTATCAGTGGCTTTAACGTGTACTTATAATGCTGTCTTCATATTTTAAATGCGGTCGGAATTTATGGAGTTCCTGTTGACTGTTTTTTTTTTGTTTTTTTTTTTTTACCTTTCCTTCTCCCGCCCTATTGCGAGTTTTCCATACCGGGAGTTGAACATGGGAGCCGGTTTGTTTGACATTTTCCCCGATCAGCCCACGCACCCATTGCCTCAACGTGCGTCTCCGTTCGCAAACCATTTAAAGCGGCGTTCCGGCAATATTAGGTCAGATCTATCGCCCTCCTCCCTGTTTCAATGGGTTGTTGATCCGATCGGCGATTTCTCTCTGCCTCTTTTATTTTCTTATGAATTTCGAACGAGATAACTGGTTTGAAATGTGTTTTTTATTGCAGTAACGTTTAGCAAATTGAGTGCCGTTTTGTTTAGTACACACTAAAGCTTGTTTCACATAGAAAATCCCTGGCGGAGCGGATGCAGATCCGCATATATTGCGTATAGTGGCGCCTCCGTGCGCATTCTGCGGGGAAACGCGGAATCCGTTGAGCATTTCACAATTAAAACTTTCGCGCAACTTTTCCGCTTAAGCTGTCTCCTGATTGGTCCCTTTAACATAGTATCTTCTTTCGTAAAATGGAGTCTAAAACTAAGCTTTTGAAGTAAAAAAAAGTCTATCAAATGAATTTTCAACAATTTTTTTAAATGGAGATGTTATATATTGTCAATTTTTCATTTGGCGGAGTATGATTTAAAAATACAAGAACTGTACATCCCAGTATTTGTGTAATAATAAATATATATTTTAATTACAATAATATTTAAAAAAAAATTAAACCCCTTTTAGGTAAAAGTCGAGAGTAGCATTCTCTATTTTTCTCCGAAGACATCGGTCAGCCCCGTCGCGTTTACGCATGAATTCATTATTGTAATGTGTCTAATTAATACATAAATAATTTATCATATTATAGGAATTATATTTTACGAAATTTATGCGGGGAAAAAAAAATCACAAAAGTCCCGTGACGGTGAACATCAGCTACGGGCGGGCTGTCGGTCATTGATGTCGGCCCGGCCGCACATACATCGTCACGAGATTTTCGTGATGTGTTTTCTTGCATAATTTTCCGAAAATATAAATTCTATAATGCGATATATCATTTACTTATTTAATACATATGTTACACTTATTTAATGATTAAAAACAATAATAAATTCGAGCTAGACAGGGCTGAAACAAGCTTTATGTATAATAGGCTTAAACGTGAAGGGGCTGATCGATCATCGATGTCACCCGAGAAAATAGAAACCGACTTTTACCTGGTTTTGTTTTATTTTAGCTGAGCATTTCTGTGTTCCTTTATTTGGTATTCCAAATTGAAATTCGTTCAGAAATTAAAGAAATAAGTTTCTCATGAAACACACATTGGCTGGCCATCGCTGTGTAGTAGAGTGTAATTTTTATCTCTCCCGCTTTAGGTTCTCCCTACATGCTTTGCGCTTCACCTGCTTCCTGATTGGCTGAGGCAAAGCGGATTCCGCAAAATTTCCAGACCTCCTTGAAATGAAAAATACGCTCCGCAACTCTCGCGGAGCAGATCTGCAACGTTTGCGCGTGAATGTGAAACGCCTCAGTTTAGCGGGAAAAGTCCGCTTTTGCCCGCGGATTGCGCTTCCGCGTGTTTTCCGCTCCGCAAAGCTCTATGTGAAACAGGCTTAAGCCCAGGCGATTGTACAAGGATAAATAGGCTTTATGGCTATTGGAACTATAGCGCCAAGTCATTATGTAAGAATTTTATAATGTGAATAAAATGAGAATAGGACTTTTATTTTATTATATCTTGTTTGTTCTGTCGCTTTGTGGATAGGTGAATGCTTTGTAGATAAGGTGGGTTTTTTTTGTGATATGTTTCAGGAGTTCGAATAAATTCAGAGGTCTAAAATATGAAGTTGTTGACTTAATAAGTAATATGTTACTTGTAGTGAATGAATATTGAATTCTATGTTTTTGTTGTCCGCACTTTTTATAAGATGCGGTGCATATCGCATCCACATTTCTGTGGGACCAATAGTTGCCGGGATACCGGCCAAAAATAGAATTTCCGAAATTTGCTGTATCTCGAAAATGGGGAGTCACAGCAAAATGGAACCAAAACAGTTTAAAACACATAATAGCAATAAAAATTTGTATTGAATAGCAATATTCCGACTGATACTATCGTAAAATCATAATTATCGATAATCGATATTCAGTATCTCTATATGTAAGAGTCGATACCGATGCGACATGTATATATAGTAGACTAAGTACATATCGTAGACTCAAGCAAATATTTGAAAAAATTTTCAAAATTTGACCAATCATAACGGAGATATTGCATTTCAACCGGATGATATGAACTGTGATATTCGTTCATTAAGTAGCGGAAGAATGGAGCACTTACTGGTTTCACTGTGTCCATCTGTCTGTCTATCCGTGTGTCTCCTTCATATTTTCCATATTTTTTCACGTAGAAAGTTGAAATCCCGAACGTAGCTTACCATGGTCATGTCCTCTTTCAATATTTAATATGGTTTTGATTGACTTACTGGAGTCGGAATTATGAGAGTGGGAGTTAGAGGGGACTAAAAGGTCTACATGTTATTTAGATATGTAAAGAAGTGAAATTCGGTATGCAGTTTCCTCTACGCAAGATGTACATTACTATGAAGTTTGGGCAAAATTGTTCGAGTGGGGTCGGAGTTGTGGGGGTAGCAGTCACTTGGTCTTTAGAACTATGACAATATATGATGTGTTATTCAATCGGAAAATAATGAGAAACAAAAGAAGATAGAGCTCTTTTAAATTTTCTAAATACTACATTCGAGAAAATCAATTTTTTGATTAAAAATACTTAAACAGATGGACTCTAGAATATTCTATTTTTATTCTATTTCACGCACACTTACCGGGATTTTCCGTAAAAAGGCCCACCCAAATACAGACCCAGATGGGCCTGTATTTGGATTTTCTTTCCAAATAGAAGCCCATGGGCCTTTATTTGGGGACAAATTATAATATTTATCAGCTTTGCCGGTAGATGTCTTTCCAATTAATATGAACTGCGTGCACTCGTCTTTATTCCTTGTCAGAACGTTTAACCCTAAAAATGGAATCAAATTGTTCTATTGTTGCAATGTTTAAATAAATTTTCCTTATGTCAAATAAATATTATGTCAAAACAAACCTGTTTCCGTTAAGAAGCCCACGGGCTTCTATTTGGGGCCAACATGAGAACCTTAAAATGCTGAAAACCAAATACAAGCCCATGGGCTTCTTAACGGAAAATCCCGGTACCTACCTTCACTATGTTATACACTTTTACCTATTCATTAAATATCTCACTCATACAAAATCTAATTCACTCACCCACGCATGCTATGAATACATTTACCCATTCATATTTTTTCCACGTTTAAATTATTGATTACCATAAAATTTCTCGTTTTGGTAATGAGAGCTGGCTAATTTTAATCTGTTTTTACTTCCTTGTACGAAGTAAAGGAAGTATTGTAATCGCGAAAACTTTCGGTTTTCAGAATTCAACGGAAATATACGTTTTGAGCATCCCTGAATCCATTTTGACGTGTTTCGGCGTGACGTCTGTACGTACGTTCGTGTGTATGTCGCATTTCTCAAAAATGGTTAGGCGTAGAATGTTGAAATTTTGTTTCTAGGACTGTTATAACATGTAGTTGTGCACCTCCCATTTTGATTTGTAATCGGCTGGCCCAAACATGTGTTTTTATCGATTTCACAACAGATTTCCTTTCATGTCTATGGAGTTTTGATTGCGTGGAGCAGTTTGTGACGTCAGAGTTTGAACTATATTTGTATCAACATTTGGAGAGCGGGTAGGCCATTGAGTTACGATCCTCCAATTCTTTAATAAAGTTGACAGTTACACAATTTCTAAAAAAAAAAACTTTCGTTACAAAAACGGCTGTCAAAATTTGTTTCAACATTTGGAGTTTTTAGACAAAGAGAGGCGGAAATTCGTGTCTCAAGAATAATAATGAGAAATCGTTCCCCAAAAAATATTCAATAAAGTTTCGTACAAGGGAGTCCCGTGGTGCCCACAACAGATTTTTTAATTTTATGTAACGGATTGGTTAGACGGAGGACCAATACTTATTTCAATGAATACTGGATACAGATAGTTCTCTTGATGACATTAACTTTCAAAATGGATCCACATCTGCTGTGAAATAGGGTCTGGAAAAGCGTTTTAAAACTTTATTATGTACCGGAATAATAGATCTACTTATTGTTTTACAATTTCCGTCTGTCCACTTCATATATTTTACATTTTTGACGCAGAAGGTTCAAATTTGGAGTCTAGCATGTCATACTTCACTATTTTGTTTACATTCGATTGGCCCTAAGGGTCAAAGTTACGGCGGTGGGAGTTCCTGTACTAATAGAGGAACTGTAGGTGAGAGTAAGAGGGGGCCACCTGATCTGTGTGGTATATAGGTATGCAAAGGAGTGAAAATCTGTATGTAAAATTCTCTAGATAACATCCACATTACTATGAAGTTTGGGTCCAATTGTTTCGGTGTGGTCGGAGTTGTCGGGGTAGCGATCACACGATCTTTAGAAGTATTAACGAAAGAAGATAATTTTTTTTTCCATTTTCTAAATACTACATTCGAGAAAATCAATTATTTTAATGAAAATGGGGTTAAAAAGTGAGGATAAAAGAAGGTAAAAAGTAGATGAACTCAAAGCTTCCGCTACTTTCCATCTCCGGGGGAGGGAGAGGTATTTTTTTATTATTCAAACAGAAAGGTTTCGCAATCTAGTTTGTTCAATTTTCACTCATTTTTCCATTAATAGATTATATTTTTAAAACTGAAGCACATTCAATCAAAACAATTGATAAGCTGTTTCTGTAAAGCGGTTCTACATTGCAAACAACATGTCAGGCCGTAACTTTGTATAAATGCCAACGTTCAAGTTCTCAGATGAATCAAACGGTATTCGAGTGATTTTATCGAGAGATCTTTTCGTGATTACTTTTTAAGAACGTTGTCTGCCCTTAGATAACTAAGTATTTTAATTGAAAGTTTTTGTTGAAGGTTTGAAAACAAAATCCATTCCAGATTGAGTAGCTGAATTGTTGACGTCAGTGGTTGGTCAGAAATTGCACCAATCAGGACGAAGCTATGGTCATTATACAAACATCATACAAATCTAGAGTAACTGTCGTGCCGCCTGGTATCATTTCCTTTTCCGAAAACTTTCGATTTCAAGAAATCTTCCTCAGGAAAATAATTACGTACTCATTTTAAGCGAATGCATTTTACATTATTGCTTGCTTTCGTCCAGCAGTTTAAGTACGTTGTTCATTTCTTTTTCTTCTTTTAGTTATAAATTTTATTTTTTTACATTTTTTTTTATTTTTTACAAAGAGAACGAATGCACTTTATTACTATTTAATTACCATGCTTTTCGATCTTGATTCTCTGAACGCAGTTTACGATAAATGAGCGCAATTTGAGATTCTGCATAATCTCCATTCGAGTCAGTTGCCTCCAGCGAGAAGTGAAGAATTTTTACAAGTGATGAAACTGTTGTTCTTTTCGCGATCAATTAACTTGTTTAGTATCAAAATTCTACAGCACACCATCGCAATAGCTATAAAATTCAAACGGCATAACAATACTTAATACGAGGATTGTTCAATGGAAACACGTTTAAGAGGCGAGAAGCAATTTTGGTTCAAAGAATATAAAAGAAGTCTTTATGAACATTAAGGCATAAGTTCCATTGGTGAACTAATATAGATTACCATCTGGTAAAATCCCTACGGTTTTTGGCGGAACCGTTGCGTAATAATAATTTCTAACTCAGCGTCGGAATTGATCCGCCGTCCTTTTAGTTATGTTTTAGAGGGCAAAAGACATGGAAATTGCACGGGGACAAACCATAAACGCCGCCATCTTTATGCACCATTCAACCACTGCCGTATACAGCTTTCATTCTTGTAAACATTTCCATTGGCTGGCGCTATTCAGCAGTCAAAAATTGAATAACAGTATGCAGATTATCTTTGGACGAATTGTTTACCATGAACGCTATCTTCAATTTAATCACAGCTCTTAGAAAGAAGCGAGCAGCTAACATGTGCGACAGACGCCTCACTAGTACTTAAACAATGCATCTAAACAACCTCTTTTCGTTGACTAGGCTATATCTTCGCGGCTGTGCAGTGCAAACGTGCTTCTGTTGATCAATCGCGTAATAAAAAGCATTTTATGAAGCATATGCTATTAATACGGAGGATGAATATCTTACAACTGAAGGATTTCGAACTGTCGAAACATTACGAAAAGCCTCGGCGCCATCTATGATCATCTTTTGTCTGGTGACCATGATCGCGAACAATCGCCCTGCATCACAATTTCCTTTCTAGGAGACCACGTCGCGAGGCATTCATATCGATCTTCTTGCTTTCTCCAGGAAAGCTTTTCACAGACCGTCCAACGTACTTGGTCGTCTGCTTCCCAAGAGCTCGTTTTAAAGAGCCCAAAGCCGCAGCAATCCATCGGCAAAGTATCAGGTGGTTTTAAAAAGATATCTTTCAATAGAATTGTTCTTAAGTGACCGTTGACATGGAGATATGACTTACTCGCAATGATCCCATACTTTGGTTACATGCTGTCAATACAGAATGGAAATTTCGAACTTTTAGCAAAATTGATGCGCACTGTTGACTGAGAGACTTATAGCGTTTTTTGAATTTTCTTCCGAGATGAGACGCACTATTGTTTACTACTATTTCAGGCGTTCGTCCAATATTGCCGTTATTAGGATCTTCATATTTTTTTTATTGAGTATATTGCTGATTCCTGCTTTCGAAATGCTAACTCTGTACATTTTTTATTATAGAGCCCTTCCCAAGACCGGTCAAATTTGGTAGATCAAAATCGAATTCATACCCGATACAAAATCTCTTCTAAAACCTGGCCATGATAACACCGGGCTTTATTAATATTTAGCCACATTCACGTGCTCCTAATATTAATTATACGAGGAGAAATAACATTTATAAACAATTCATTCAGCCATCTTTCTAAAATATAGTTTTAATTGCTTAAAATTTAAGCATCTGCAGGAAATATTGTTAGTATTCGTTATTGTTAGTCCAATGTCGTAGATGCCCAAGTTGTCGTCTAGAAATCGCGGTGTTCTAATATGTGAAGCAGAAATCTTCCGATGTCATCTAGCTTTTTGGTGTTAATGGCAATCGTGGACGCACTCTAGTTGAGGGATCCAGTACTTGAATTACTTGTACGAGCGAACCATGAGACTGTACTTTTTTTCATACATTTCTGTCATCGAGCGTATTTTCGATCATAGGACTTCTTCCGATTTATTGCGTTTCTTGCCATTCTCGATATACTCTGTAACCGATGTTCCAAGAAAACTCCAAAACGTTGACGGTTGATGCTGGATGCTTTGCGCTATACATTAACTATTGCGTTTCTTTCGAAGTCGTTCAGATCTTTATGTCTGCCCATTCTTCAACAACTAACTCATGAAAAGTATCCAGAACAACTGATTGGATATTCCAACCATCAGGCTTCTCTATCATATGAGCGCATCATCAGACTTAATCTACTTTCTTGGGAGGTTCGTGCCTTATAAACTGGACACTGTGTTTATTGAATATATCTTTCCTATACAGGATGATTTAAAATTCAATGTACAAACTTTTAGGGAAGATAGTATGGGTGATTCTAAGCAAAAACGTTCATATGAACATGGGTCCTAATTTGAACAATAACTGAGATATGAACAGAAATAAAAATGCTACCACCGCAAAGCACTTTTTTTTTTAAAGAGCAAAATCGTCACTTCTGCGCATGCTCATTGATCATTGTTATCGTCGTTAAATGTTGTATGCAATTGTTGTTAATTTGATCGTCAATGCTAGCAAAGTTCTTGATTGTGACGTCTTTGTGGAGAGGATTGTTTATGAAACCACACAGTTGTTTGCCGTCAAATTTTGTCGGATTCCGTCTAGTTTAGTTATTAAGTAGCGGAAGATTGGAGTTACTTATTGGTTTACAATGTCCTTCTGTCCCCTTCATATTTTCTACGCTTTCTTTTTTGTCTTGAAAATTGAAATTCTGAATGTCTTACTTCACGATTTAATTTAGTTTTGATTGGTCCGCTGGTTTGACAGTTAGATGAGAGCATCTGATCTATATGGTATATAGGCATATAAAGGAGTGAAATTCGATATGCAGATTCCTCTAGACAAGATCTATCATACTAAGAAGCTTGGGCCAAATTGTCTCAATGGGGTTGGAGTTGTCGGGGGTAGCAATCACATGCTCTGTAGAACTTATAATGGCAACATACGGCATGTGATATGTCATTCGATCGGAAACGATGAGAAACGAAAGAAGATAGTTCTTTCTCGATTTTCTAAATATTACGTTAGAGAAAATCAATTAAAAAAAAAAAAAGTGGGAAGTTAAAAAATGCGGATAAAAGCTTTAAAAAATATGATCTCAGGGCTTCCGTTACTTTCCTATACTCTCCTCGTGGGGATTAAGTTTTTGTTAAAATTTTCATTATTATTAATAAGTTCTTGATAATCGTCGTGATTAGAACTTCATCTCTCGTTCGCTTGTTTCCCTTTAATATTCTGAATAAAAACGAAGTTTTATAGTTTTATTTATTTTGAACTCCTGCTATTATCGTAAAATTGCGGTAATTTAATATTTAACTCGCTCGGTTATATCAGTTTTAATTAGTAATTTTATATTAAGTGAACTTGGGTTTCGTTTTCTTCGATATCGATTAGGATTTCTAATGATTCAGAATTTTAGTACTTTAATGTTGGCTATTTAAAGACTTTAGTAAATTATGTGTTATCTGTAAAAATAAGGGAATAAAAGCTCTTAAAGTGTAACATTATTTTTTCCCGTCTTAACGATTGAAGAGTAATGAGTGCGTCCACGTGCGTGCCATTGATTGGGCCGCCGTTGCTGTTTACTATCAGGCGGAGTACTAGACCCAATATTGATTGCCCCTTAACAAGGGAAGGAAAAAAAGAAAAAGTTCCGCATTCCGGCCGACTCGGGGAACGCTATATACAGTTTTTTTTTTCCCCTTGATAAACGCATGCGCATACCTAATCTAAAGGACTATTTACAAGCGCAACTGAAGTTTTATCGCACGTTTTGCTCCATGTAACTTCGTGTACATTAACCAATCGTGTGGTCGGTTATTATTTGGATTCGGACTGTGTTTTTTGTGAAGGAATGCTGTTTAATGGTCTCTTTCTTTCCCTTTTTTTATTCTTCGTGTTCTTTTTTGTGATGGAAAAGAGGGCAAATGATGGGCTTTGGAGGCGGGAAAAAATGAAGGAAAACGTTTTTTTTTTAGGGCAAAAAAAGGAAGAGGGATGACATTAAGGAGCAGGGGGATGTTTAATGTTAAAGGGACCTGAACTCTGAGAAAATGAGTTTCTCTCCCCACATATCCTAACAGAAAGTCAATTTTTGTTTTTTTCTTCTTCTTTCTCAGAATTGGCTATCTTTTTTTTTCTTTAAGGAATCGGGTGTTTTCACTGAATATTAGGTGCCACTGTTTGCTTATTTATTTATGTTAAGAAGCTTGTGTTGCATTAAGCTCGATTTTTCATAACTGGGTCGTCTTTTATCTTTTTTTGGCGAAAGAAACGAATATTTGATTTATTTATTTATTTATTTTTATGATAGTGAAGTTTCCTCTCTTTCTTACCAGGTGGCGCGTCTCTCTTAACATATCCTCATGAATTCTCTTGGCACCATCGAGTTTTTTAATTTTTTTTTCCAAAACATTATTTGATAGTATGTTATTATAAAAATTTTTGGAATATAGTGAATAAATTTCAATTCTAAAATTTAAATACGCAGACACCAAACTAGCTGTTCAGAGCATACCCTAAAGCTTACACTTTAAGATTCTTACGCCACAGTTAACAACCTTGGTGTGTAGGTGGTTCCATATGGTCGTTTAATATCGCTATTACTACCTTGCTCAGTATTTGTGCTGTGGTGGTTTAAAATAACATATTCCGTCTTGCACATCTAATGACTTAATGTTGTTGTGCGCAGAACTTGCAGAACCTGTATCTATCGGTTAAACTGTTGTTTTTAACCTTGATCGCCGTTTGATTCGCTTAGTCCATTCAATATCAAAATTAAAAAAAAAAGATGTTTAAAAATACTCTGCCTTTGTTTAGTTTCTTTGACACAAAATTTATGTAAACTCGTTAATTAGATTAAAAAAAAATCCCTTTCACTATCTTCTTAATCCTTTTAATTGTTAAAGCTTTTACTTTTATTATTATTTATTACTTTTCACACTCCGTAGGACTGAAAATAGAAGATACAGAAAAAAAGTAACAAATAAAAATAACAATATAAAAATATAATAAGAGTACATTAAGCAATCATATAAATAAAAATATAATAAGAGATAATCTTTGCTTAACTTTTATGTTATTTTTAAATTTTCATGACGAGAAATTCTTTGACGGTAACGCAGATCTTGAAATCATCAATAAGACAATTCCTAACGTTGAGACTTTTGTAAGGGAATCAATTGAACCAGTTTTTGGAAATTTGGCCATTCACAATTAGTTTATGAAGTTTCAGTGAACGTATTTCATGAAGTTCTTAAGGCAAATGCTATTTCTTTCGTTCTAAAATAATAAATGACTGCAGGAAGAGTTGGTATGCCTTTCTCTCTCACAGAATTCTGTGATTGACTGATATCGATTTAAAAATTAAACCTCAAATTGTAATAGGCTATTTCATCATCATAGCTTTATATTTGGTAATTGAATTAAAGCATATTCTCATAAAAGCGTTGAGATATAATAAGGCTATTAACTTTTTATGAGACAGCTTCTATTTACTGCTCGCATCAAATTAGCTGAGTTTTATTAATACAGCAATGAGAGCTCGGATGGGAACGCCCAGGGAAAGTTTATTATCAAAATGGACGCTCAATTTTAAGGACATTGAGTTTCTTTTGTCTTTTGGCATGCCATTGTTTTAATAAATTGATTACACCAACCAAAATGTTTTTGGATATTGGAAATCTCAGCAGAAGGGAAAGATCTGTATAAGAAATCATCAACATACACATACTGGCCAATGAATTAGAAGCTTATGCAAAATAGTTTGAAGTCATATAATTCAAACGTGTACTTATCACTATTTAAGGAGGAGTTGGAGTAAGTCCAATAACAGAACTTGATCAGCATGGGGAAAAAGAAATACCTAATTGATTTAGAAACGGAACCTCATTGTTGTTGCTCGTCTAGCTGGAGACACGATTATAACGAATCAGCTGACTGGATTCTCGAAATATACACATTCAGAATATTCAAATGTTGAAAAATTATCCACAGTCTTTATCTAAAATGGGGTAACTGTGGCTCAAAGACAATAAATCATGAGAGCGAGACCGCCGTTTTTTAAAGGACTTGTACGGAGAAACAGGACACTACTTTGCAACAATGGACAAATGATTTTAAACAAGGCTGTTTCCGAGCATATCTGGCATAGCCATGTGCCGGAAATGAAGCGGCTTCAAATCAAATCGGCATGCCTATATCAAAAGAACATGAAAGTTCGTTTTCAGTGGTAACTTAAAGTCTCCACTGAACACGTGAAAACTAGAAGAAGGGTATGTGGTCTGACAAATTACGATACACATTTTTGGAGAAGTAGTGGATCTCAACCATGCCTTTGTCAATACAAATCAAGATTCTTGTATCCTAGAATCTAGCCGGTCCGGAGTCCCGTTTATCATTTCCCATAGAGAATGCTTGAGGCATGTTGGAACGACATATCTCACATCGAAGACCTCTTCCAACAAGTCTTTGAGAACTAAGGAAATGCCTGATGATTCCTGGACCATTGACTTACAAGTCCTTCAACACCAATCCGCATATATGCTGTAATCCGTCCAAAGGGGGGGGGGGTTCAATACAATATTAAACAGATGTTTCTAAATCATTGGCAATTTAGGTATAACATTTGAAAACCAAGATCCAAATTGAAAACATTTTTTGTAAATATGGAAACAAAAAAACAAACTTAGATAGCTCGAAACTTTGCATTATTCTTCAGTTTGATGGTAAAATAGTCTTCTTGAAAGAAGAACGATCATAAATGAACATTAATCTATCAGTAAAGTAATTTTTAATTAATTTTTTTAATATTAGATTAAGTTAGATCATACAGTCATTAATCATGTGGAAGATTTGAGTTTTATTTTACCCTTTATTGATATTCAATTTGAATATTAGTTTGGTCAAATTTACAATGGGATAGTCGCTTTACTCTTCCAGAATTAAACTAATCCAATCGACCAATTCCTTTCCATTCCGATTCCGCAAGCTCATTAGTCTGGATTATCGACGTTTGACTGCGGTTAGAAGAACGGTCACGCTCGATTTCATAGGATATTCGAAACTTTGGAAGGATGTCGTGATGTTGCAGTATGTAGGCCACGCAATAAAAAAGAAATAATATTTTAAGATTCGTTGGGATGATTCATTATCATTTATAAACAAACAACAAACAAAAATAAAATACCGATTACGACTTTTATACTCTCCACGGCTAAATCGTTTATCATGCATTAAGAGAAGCCCGATTAAGCAGAGCTTCACTGTGCAACTGGTTGTGGGTTCAAGTCTGGATGATAGCTTCGTCACATTTTAGTGGAGTTAATTGTATCACGATTCGATAGTTAATCTACTATTTAGCCTTATATAAATAAGATATTAAGATCAAAGAATACAATGCTTCATTTAATCAGACTAAATGAAAATGTCATATTCCGTAGCGGGCTGGACACGATAAAAACGAATAAATAGACGCTATAATGGATGAAGAAGTTGAACATAGTAGATTCTGTTGATTTATTATTAGATTTCTACACTCTTCAGTCACATCATTATGACCATCCATTTTCGAATGGTTCTGAGAAGTATTTTAATCGTGCTCTTCGAAAGTATTCAAGGAGATTTTGGCGATAAGGCAGATTGCATTTTTTTCTGATAGGTGCCACTCTCACTCTCACAATCGCCCTTAGGAACACGGTCAAGGTGTATCGAGAGTTTATCATTTGCGTTCAAGTCCCTTCCTAAAGTATCAAAGGACCCAAACTATGCTATGAAAACATTCCTCAAACTGGTACTTTACCCCCACCACCCGATCTTCTGCAAACAATTGTGTCGGAGTGCTGGCTTCCCTTTTCAAAGTGGATCAGTTACAAATAGAAAGGGGAAGAAAAAATTCCGCGACCTGGACTCGAACCGCTCTTACCAATTGAGCTAGCGCGGACATGAACTGCCAAGCTGTTACAATATGTCCATATGGATTTCTATGAAGCCCCAAATCAGCTCAGTCGGCAGGCCCCGCGACTCGCAAATCGGGAATCCTCCTTACCTTAAACCATCAAATAAAATGATGAAATTCAATTCAAAGAGAAGATAATATTCCGCGAAATTTCCTGGTTCGTGTCCAGGTCGCGGAATTTTCACTTCCCTTTTCTATTTGTAACTATATGTTTGAAGAATTTCTTCAGTTATATATTATTTTCTTCTCTTTGAGTTGAACAGTTGTTCAAGAATAGCGCATCGATTGGACCTGACCAAGCGTTTGAGTCGACATCTCTGGACTCAGAAGGGCTCAAAAATAGATGAATGGGAACTTTCACTGCTACAGCATGAGAACATTTCACAAAGGTCACTGTTTCGGAGAATCTTCCATCCTTGGTCTGATAGCAGATAATCATTCCTTTTTTCCAGTCTGTTAGGTTGTATTTTTCCATGTCTTACTAATGGCATTCAGTGTTACTGTTACGGAAGCCATACGACTCCTCCGTTCTTCTTTCACTTTATGTCAAAGTTCAACTGGGGTTGTTCACGGTTAATATGAAATTCGCATGGTAATGCCTCTGAGAGCCCATAGAAATCTTACCATTTAAACTCTCCTTTTCTACACGATCCATCATAAATATCCATTTTTCGGAGCGCCTCTTCTGCCTGCTGCGACGACAAATATCTGGCCGAATCCTCTCTAAAATCATATGTCGCGATTGCAAGACGACCCCCCAATTTTTGACATTAAATTTCCAAGAAAACAGCGTTATCTTGGATTCGGAGGAATACGGCAGTTTCTTTGTGATCCTTTCGCACATACCGTAAATACTGTATTTAGCGCCGGACCTGAAATACCGGCCCGCCTGCATTAAGCGCCTGGGGGTCCGCTGAATTTTTGCAAATAAGCGCCCGGGCGCTTATTTTAGTTCATTTCGTGGATTTTTCTTCTCTTGCTGCTTTCTCACGGGAATGTTTGCTCTCCCAAATGCCACTGTTAAACCGGCAATTAGATATCCGCATGCCTTGGTGCATTGTGTGTTGATACCACTGTTGATAACTATTGTTGCACAAACTTTGCCTTGCATTCCTGGTAATGAGACGCTTTTTATTAATATGCCCTGCCATCATTATGAATATCGTCTTCTAATTTCTTGCTTTTAATTTTGGATTCAGTCAAGCAATATAGCTGATGAAAAATGAAAACCTCACAGTTATATCATCAATTTTAATCTCGCAACAGTAAAGTAGGCTAAAAACCATTCTACAGAGGCTACAGCCAAACAGTTTAGCATTGATCCTAACGGGAATGGAAAACACAGCAGGATACTTTAGAAAAGGTGAAGGAGAAGGGCGAGAATTTTGCATAATAGTATCCATCACAGTTGTGCAGAATTTTATAAGCGCCGGACCTATAATACCGGCCCGCCTACATTAAGCGCCTGGGGTCCGCTGAATTTTTGCAAATAAGCGCCCGGGCGCTTAATATAGTATTTACGGTACATAATATCATGCTTTAGAGGTATTTCATGTCTTGTTCAGGAAGGCGTCTTAATAACGTTACTGGAAACTTTAGCACTTGTTCCACATTACAGTAAATAATAATAATAATAAAAGCTGCAATATTAATTATATAAAAATAATGAAATAGGGAACGTTTAATTTTTATTTATTTTTTTTCTCATAGATGTTTATACTTTGATTCAATATATCTGTCTTGATAAGACTGTTTCTTTCTTCTTAAATTTGGCTTTATATTATTGTAGTAAATGGCGTTCATCTAAAATTTGCAACGTTAATTTTGGATACAGTCGAACCTCGATATCTCGAAAACAAATTTTCCCCTGCATTTTCACTACTAATTCAATGTAATTTTCCCTCGTTATCTCAAAACATTTTCTCCGAAACCCTCGCTATATCGAATTTTGATTTCGTGTGCCAGCTAAGTGCAAAGCATTTAAATGCATTAGAGAGTTGATTTTTTTCATTATGAGAAATTTTCGTACGAAAACGAAGAAATTTGACGTCTCTTCCGTTAAAGTTAGACGATTCACATGCATTAGAAAAAAAATTCACGAAAAAATTTTTCGATCTCTTTGGCAGAGATCTGCTGCATAAGTCTCTGTTGCGTACGAGATGTTTGAGCATGAGCAGTTTGTGCTTCTTATACGTAGCATAACTCTATACGCGTACAATTTTATCTCATATTGTTCTCTGTATGCTCACAGTACTTTAATAACCTAAAAATCTTGATTTAAAAGAAACCCTCCATATCCCAAAAATCTCTATCTCGGATTTTTTTTCTGTTCCCGTGAAATTCAAGATATCGAGGTTCGACTGCATATTAAGAATACGCGCAATATTTGCACAGGGATGTCGAGGTTAAATTACTTTATTTAAAAAGAGTAATTTTAAAAATAATTAAATATTCAGAGGCCATTTAATTGAGTTTAGCGATCTCTTAATATATGCGCAAGCTTTAAGATCTAAATATTCACAGCGATGAGCATTCCTAATGATTTTTCTGTCGATGTTAACTGCACCGCAAACGTCAGTCGTTTCTCCTCGCACGCTACACTTGAAATCGTTCTTTCTCTCTCTCTTTCTCATTTTTTCTTTCTTCTCTCTCTATATGGGTTATTTCAATATTACTTTTTTTTTTTTTTAACTTCACCCCATTTCCTCTTCCGCCATCTTCCGTCCTTGTCTCTCTTCCAACGTCATCTTCTACCGCTTGGCGTTGCGCATCGATCGAAGGCCTACTTTATGCGCAGCCACCAACAACCACACCCCCCCGCCTATCCCACTTTATATCGATATAAAATGAGTGTCAGCTTCCTTTTTTCCTTCTCTTCCGGATTTGTGTATTAATAACTTTTGTTGTGGGAAAAGATCCAAGAGACGAACGACGATGACTGCGGCGGCGGAAATCGATAGAACGGGAAACCTCATTATAACGAAGGAAAAAAGTTTTATTTTTAAATAAGCATTTATATTTTTTATTAAAGGAGACGAATACTTTCTTGCGAAAAAATAATAAATTATGAAAAAATAAAGAGCGAAGGTGAGAATAAATTTCTAAATGGCCGACGTTTCCTATGGATGGGGTGCTGATTTACATAACAAAAGGAGATTTTCATAATAATGATCGCAAACGAGCGAAAAGTAAAAAGCTTGGCGCTTAAAATATCGTAATAAAATTTTAACGACAGGGAAGAAATAAGGTGCTATGTGCATGCAAATTGCTCAACTATTTTTACTTTTTCATGAATATGAGCCGTTGAGAAATTTGAGAAGCTTAAATGAAGTGAAATTGGCTGATTATTTGGCGACTGCTCTATCGTCGATTTGGCTATTGCATTTGCCTGAAAAGCGGTCACCAGAGAGAATTAATGGTGTGATATTGAAAAGTTTGAGTTTGATCTGATAAAAATAGATTATGCTTTAGAGTAATATGTTTTAAATTAATAATCAGAAACCAGTTCGGCACGTCAAAACAGATTCCATAACAGATATTATCTGCCCATATAATCACTAAGAACGCCTTTATGAAAACCGTAGAGATTTTGGTAATTTTTATTATAGAGCGTCCCAAAAGTATAAATAATCCAAGTAAATCAGTCAGAAAAAATTTATTTGCTTAATCAATTTTTTATCCGAACTATAACATTCTTATAAACGTCCCACCAAAATGTCGTTTGATTTTATGAAGAAATTCTGCAAACTTTTATTGATTTTTCTCAAAATATTTGTCCCATAAATATAAAGAGACAAAAAATACTTTCATAGAAAACTGAATATTGATAATCTTTTATTTTTTAATACTTTGTTGGACCACTATTAGATTTAATCACGTCAAAAGTACGATTCGGGATACTTTTGATTAATGTATGAATGACTGTAGGATCTATATTATACCAATTGTCAGTGATTTGCTTTTTCTTTTAGTTCTTCATAAAACATCTCCGATGGGCATAAACATCTTTTGCTAAGTTCTCAATAGGATTTAGGCCCGGAGATCTTGCTGGTCACTTCATGAATTCACTATGTGTGCTTGTAGTCAGCTCAAAGTAAATATTCGCACATATAGGGAAGGGTTATCTTGCAAAATCCAGTCTATACCAGAAATTTCTTCAATTTTTTCCACAATGGGAAGAAGATTTAGTGTTTGCTGACGTTTTTCCATATTTTGGCGACCACTTAAAAAGGTAATGTTTGAGATTCCGTTGAAGCCAAACCTTGTCTACTATAGAAGTTTCGATCTTGGGGTCCCCAAATCATGCCAATAATACTTCTACCCGTCAGTTCCGCCCAAATTAAACCTTTTCGTTACTGAAAAGGCATGATATCCAGTAGTCAGTCCAAGACGTGTTTTTTTGCCTATTGCAGTCGCGCAGTCATGTGTATCACATTCAGTGGTGGTTATCATTGATTTATACTTCAGGTTACTATTCATTTGTAGTATTCTGTGGATTGTGCTTTTGAAGGTGCTGATGTCGGAATATTTGCCTATCATCTCTTGAAGTTGTAGATTTCGGTCGACCACAATGTTGTTTTTTAGGTTCAGAAGGATCTTTTCTTTAGATTGAATAGATGACAGCAAAACTTCTATGAATTTTCTTTGCAATTTCTACAACACTTAATCTTTCACTTCTGCATTTCCAAATTTCTGTTAGCTCAATTCTGTTTTCTGTTTTGAACGTGGCATTTTTGGTTGACAATAGCAAAAAATTATTTAATAAATTTAAAACACCCCGAAATGCTTAGTAAGCCCTCCCTGAAATTTGCATGTTATTTTTTTTGATCCATGAAAGAGAAATTCTCTATAATTGTGCACAGGTTGCTAAATCTTTATAGCACCGTTGTCTTATTAAATTTTTTGGTGTACAGGTTTATAAGAGTACTTAGATAGTCTCATATCAGTTTAAATAACTAGAATATAGGATCGGCCAAAATTGAAAGGGGAAACTGTTAATCATTTGTTCAAGAAATTCCAAAAAGCTGTTAGTCAAGGATTTGATGCAATTTTGCAAAAATATTAGGCGCACGTAAGCAAATATTGCGATTGCAGATCATTTCGTCTCATATATTTCATCCCAAAATTCCTTTCTTGTGAATCATTAGTTATGCTAATCTTTATTAAGTTTTGTCGTAATATTTCATAAAGGAGCGTTATCATATTTAGAAATTGCCTCTGGGACTCTTCTGTTCTTTAAATTAAATTGGACACAGAGGATCCTGTAAAAAGCTGACGTTTCGGATAGAATCATGTAAAAATTTGGAATTTTTGTACATGTGAAATATTGGACGAGTTATTTGAAACGTAGGTTGAAACATGCCTTCCGGGCGATTTGAAAGTGGCAACCTAACGCGGCGAAAAGTGACTTGTGACTAAATGATATGTAGAAATGAAAAATATTGGGCATGGGTTGCACGGGCTATAAAAAGGGAATTGGCAGTTTTGCTAATGAAATCTCCCCTCGTTCATAAGCTACGTGTCAAGAGTGAATCGATACCGAAGCTACATTTGTGGTTTTTGTTAGTCTACGTGCGATTAGTAACCTTGACCATGAATAATCACTTGCCTCATCTCATCGATCGAATACACTACAAAAAATTGGAGATAAAAGCTAATTAGCTTGACGAGTTCTCTTCCGTGTTCTCTAACAATCTGCTGTAAACTTGGGAAGTTCAAATCTGAATTTCTTTAAACATGCATGATTGTAAGTCATTATATATATATTTCTTGTCAAAGAACTATGCATGGATACTATAAAATGTAATTCCTGAAGCACATTTTTCTTATTTCTTAATGTTAACAGCGAAAGGAGTTTGCTGAAAAGGTGGTGTCCCAGATTCGTGAGGGTCAGACCGACTTTGTTTCACTTTTCATTTAGAACAGCTGAGAGAGAGAGAGAGAGAGAGAGAGAGAGAGAGGTCGTGCTGAGGAAAACCAGCGAAATAGCCAAAGGCTTTATTCATCCTTACTATAACAATGGTTTTCACACACGCACACATATGAAAAAACATTGTCACGAATTAGCTTTGGATAATTGGGGTTCTGCCGTATATCTCTATGTGAACTTCACTGCAAAGTAATTAATTATAATTTTTGCGTTTCCTTCTGACTGTCAATTGGAATTGCTTATCTCGATCTCTTACAATTTGAAGTGAATGTATTTTTTGTTCGCTTGAGACTGATATCATCGAATTTCGTGAGCTTTGAAGTGGCAACGATAAATAGGTTTCCTAGGTGATTAAGGGAGGCTTTCAAGTTTTGAGCTCGTCTATGAGTCAGAATGCTTAGGTGTATGAGAAATGTTCATAAAAGTATTATCACTGACATGAATGTATTCGAGGCTGATGAAAATAGATTAAGTTCCTGTCGTAACGAAAAGCACTTAGAAATCTACAGAGTATAAGTATTACGAATTTACGAGAAATTTTTAAAGAGGAGCTATCTGTACAGATTATTGATTCATCGCTAAGAAACTCAGCTATGTGAAACCGTTAAGACTGCTGCAATTGATAAAAGGATTTTCTTTTTTTGGATAGACGTTTAAGCTTTGTTTGATATATTGCCTAACGCTGTTTGCATGATAGAAGATTTACGTGGAAAGCTATAAAAAGAGTTATATCCGGGGAAAATGTTTTCATTTCGAAAATAATTAATCGTTCACTTAGTTCATTTTCCTAGTAAATGAAATTGGAAAGTAGAGTAAGAGGGTTTTTTAACATTCAAATATAAGGATTGGGCGTCTGAAAACCCCTGTGTTCAATGAGACGTAAAACTTTCTGCTGAGGGTTTTCTGACCCTCAAAATTCTTGTTTATAGAACTTCCTGCTTTCGAAATGCACACTTCGAGAACTTTCCTTTGCTTTTACACACTTAATAAAAATATATCGGCGTTAGAAAGGGCTGTTATGTGAATTTTTCGTGCCTTCCAAGATCGGTGAATACACAGCCACTTTAACAACTGCCGGGTTAAATTTATAGAACAGATCAACCTTGCTCATATTGCGTTCAGATGTTCCCACTATTTGCATATTCAAATATTCAGTTGTAACGTAGCTAGTCTTCCGTATCTAGTTCATCCGGTATCTACTATCATACCTCCTTCCCATACCATTTTTGTATTCCCCATAAGCAAAAGTCTGATGGTGAGATGTTGGGGGCCAAGAGTGTAGTGCCAAACCTCGGAGTTCCGTCCAATGTTTGCGGTGCTCCATTCTGCTGAAAAATGAAATCTCCCAGTCTTCAGTCATTTGTGGGAACACCCAATCCCGTAACAGTGTTTCCCTCCGAAAAAAGGGCTATAAATCTTAAGAACGGGACAAGAAAAACCCCGTTTATTTTTAGCGAATCTCGCCCATGTTCTGCAATTTGATATGGATTCTTAAATCCCCAAATGTGAACATTGTGGCGTGAAGGTTTACGCTTGTATGAAACTGCTTCATGACTAAAATCAATCGCGTTAAGAAGGTGTCGTCCTCTATCTCATGTAAGAGAATTGGATAAAAATCTGGAAGTTTTATTCTTCACCTGTATGAAGACCATACACCAGTTGCAATTTGTATGGCTTCAAAGCAAACGCTGTCTTAACAGACGCCAACAAACAGTGGACTTTAGCGTGCTTCGCTGAAAAGCCACTTGAATTCGGTGGGCATATTCCATTGAAGTGTGGCCCAGTTTCCTTAATACCAATGACGGATGCTCTTAGCGATGGTGGATCAATTCCATAATGTCGTCGAAACGCGCATTGACCATAATCACGGTTTTGCTAAATGCGAGTACACAAAATCCTTTCTGTTGTATAGACGACATTAACGGTAGTGTTTACTTGGGCTTTACAGTAGTAGTGGAATCTAGCAGTAGTCATATGAAACTCTAGAGCACGGCCTTTCGCGTGGTTGTGGAAATTTTGAGGTTTTAAAATTGGATCATTTGAACTTTAAATGTAAATTTAAAATAACAATTGTTCGGTAGTTCAAAAATTAAAAAAAAATAATGAAAATCTACTTCCCCTACAAATTTTATTTGGAACATTTTTTCTGAACACTGATAACTCTGTATCGGGGGAAAAAAATTGAAATTTCATTAAAATTAAAATCGATACGGAATAGTTTCAATGAAATCAATATGTACTTGTTATATTAAATTATCGCACACCACACTCACAGAATTTTATGGACGTATACATGTATATGGTTGAAGTAGTTTTGCTTTTTAAAATATTTTTAAAAGTTATTTTTCGATTTTGCTTATTAATTAGTTTTCAGGAAGAGCCTCCCAACCATAACTTGAAAGGGTTTGTTTGTCAACCGATCGCTATTATTTTCAATCACATAAGACCTATTACGTAATTCTTATATGAGTGCTCCTTGTATACAATAAAAGGAATTTTACAATTTTCCTTTAGAAAACAATTGCTTTTAAGCTTGATTGGTTCCCCAGAACAGCCTCCCACGTGGATGGATCTTCTTTATTTCGTAAGGAAATTTCAATCGTAATGAAAACTGTAGTTTTGCGCTGTTCAACAAGAGTAGAGTACTTCATAGGCGGTTGCTACTTCCTCCATTTTCAAAGTGCTCTCTCCTGAATTTATTATGTCTGCAGAAAGCAATTTTTAATATTAGTTTCTATGTTAAGGATTATTATTAGTCGGCAGTGTTCTTCACTGGCAAATGCCTTCTACCCATTCTTTGCATCGAAATCTTTTTTTTTCCTCTTTGTTTTACTACATCCACGTAAATATGAGTGGACTTAAGGTCGCGTTATTTTACACGAGGGACGAAAGAATGATAAAAACTCTGAAAGCGTTTGAGAATGAATAATTCATGTAATTATTTTTTCTCCTTCCTACAGGAAGAGCCTTTTCGAAAAAGTAGCAGAAGTCGTTCTTAAGGAAAATGGTTCTTCTTTTTTTCTTTTTTCTCAGAAAGCCATTTGTAGTCGGGCAACAAAACGCTTCGTCGCCGCCGCCTCCTCCTCCTTTTAGTGTCGTCGGCAATTAATATTCATTTCGTTCATATTCATTCAGGTAACGAAGGAAGATCTTGTTCCCAAACGGTGGTTGGAATACGAAATTTCGCTTTATTTTTTTTTGCTGAGCGATTGGGGTTGTGAAACGTGTGTCTGGCGATTGCAGGAAACGGTTGTTCTCATTTGGGTGTGTGTAGTAATCGGTGTGAGTAGGCCCTCGTTAAAAGTTAGTCAATTAAAGCGCTAAATGTTAATTTGCGAAATTGCCTCGGAGAATTGGTTAGGGAGGATGTAGAGATGAGCGTTCGTTTAAAGACTTGGTTTTTTTCTTTCATACTACAAGTTGACAATTTTTCTTTTGCCGGAGGTTCTGGATCCGATTACTGCTGCTGGTGCTTGTCATGTTTTTATCTCTTCCTAAATACATGAGTTGGATATTATAACATGAACGCCTCGAAAATGGAAGTCATTGTTGAATTTTATTAGCAAGACATTGGACCACCTTTAATCGAGCTTCTAACCTTAATGGAATAGATTTATTCAACTGTTGAATTGTCTCTAATAGAATGTACTACTTTTCTTCAGTCATAACATCTGCCATATACAAAAGCTTGATTTAGCTATATGAATACGATTCATAAGGTGAAAATTTACGAAAAAAATCCTTGACGCCCACCTTCTATTCCGGATACCAATGTTTCCACAATAACAGATGATGCTTCCACTTCAACAATGCTCGTTGCAGAACAGTGGGGTCGATGATTCTGTCCCGTTCTTCTTTAAGGTCCCATACACGATCATGCCCGGCTTGCTGCCAAGCCATTCAGTTCGACTGTTCATTCCAAAAATGATCGTGTGCGGGGCAATCATTCCAAAACTGATGGCTTGTCATTCCCGGAATGACAAGTTCTACCTGTTTGATTTTGGCTTGTCATTCATGGCATGATAAAGCGAAAAACTGATGGTGTGTGACGCTATTCATTCCCGAAATGACATGCGCATGCGCACTGATTGGCTCAAAACACGTGTGCTGCAGGAAGTGCCTGTTGCGTTTTGATATACGCCCTTTGATATAACAGGAGCAACTAGGGATAGAAGTTCTCGAAAACTTGTGGAACTCATCGTAGGTAGTTCAGGAAGTCATCCTTTGCATTAGCTTAGAGTTCACCCAGAAGATTTACATCAGAATATTTCTCTCTTTCTTGTAACCAGCGTTTAGACCAAATGTTCTTTTTCATTTTAGGTCTATCATCGTCCTCGGCAAGCAGCATTGCAATAACAGTTGCTGCAGACTTCTTCATAATGTAAATTCAACTGCATCATCACTGCACAGCAGACATTGGCGAATGAATTCATTCAAAAATACAATCAAGTTCCCATGGAATGACCGTTTCGGCATGACTCGCGTGTGGTGAATTCTTATCTAGCATAGACTGACAGTTATGGAATGGCAAGCATGGAAGCAAGCCGGACATGATCATGTGTGGGCAGAACCGTTATTTCATAAGCCTTTGACTGTTCGCGGTCGGCGGTTTCCAAGAGCACGTTTCAAAGGCACAAAAGTTCTTGGGAGCAGCATCGGTGGATATGAACGTATGACACTAAAAGTTACGCTTCGATTTCCAGTTTCTTCCGCAATTCTCGCCATGAAAGCCACTGTAGAACGAGAAATGTGGCTGGAGGCTTTGTCCTAGTTGATTCAACACTATTTGCTTTTAATAATAAATATTATAACTGGAGATAAGCCTACCAAGCATCAGGTAAAGATTTTTCTATCGAAAAATGGAAGGAAAAATTCTGCGACCTGAGTTGGGCTATCGCAGATACCCGGACAGCCATGCTAGGAGAGATTCTCGATCTGTGAGCCAGGTGCCCGCTTCCCATTGGGCTTTCAACTTGGTTGTCTTTAAGACACCTTGAGATAGCATGGCTGTTCGGGTGTCTGCGATAGCCCAACTGGTAGAGGCGTCGGCCATGACAGCCGAGTTTCCTGGTTCGAACCCAACTCGCAGAATTTTTCCTTCCATTTTTCGATAGAAAAATCTTTATTATTTGCTTTGTTTCCATACAGAGCAGGAATTTCCTGTCTATATAATGGTTCTAAAACTTTAATCTGGTAATATGCTTAGTTAATTTTTGCATTTTTCCTCATCTTAGCTGAATCCGATGACGACCATGAATCCTTGAGAAAAAGTTTCACGACATTGGCGGGCCCATGTTCGTCGGTCTCTGTGCGATGTGCTTCATACTCAGTTAGTGAACACGTGCCTTGTATCGTTCTTCCACATTCAAACTTTGGGATACAATGCGTGACGCTATTGCCTGAGATATTCCAACACGTGATGCAGTCGTCCTTTAGTAGCTGGGTTTTCTCCGATGGCCAGGACTTTTACTTTCCGAACTATGTCGCTTGTATGACATTCTTGGGACTGTCGTTTTCGCCCACATTTTTCAGCTTTGTTGTCTGAATTTCGTAAAATGCGTTTGTTCTTAAATACATCATGTGCGCCTGTTTTAGAAACACTGAAGCCTTTTTGTTTGCACTGTTTAATGATCTCAGAATAACTATATCTACGTCAGAAAGGGCTGTAAAATAGCCTTCCCAAAATCGGTCCACTCGAGGCGGCATTTGGCGAAAAGTGTGGAACTGCCATCGTCAATTTGCTTATGCAGGATATAGTCATTTGCATATCTCAGTCGGGGTCTATAACTGCAGCCAGTCAGAAATTATGAAGCTTCAAATCGTTTGCATAAGGATGAATCATATCACTCTACCTCCAAAACTGACTCCCACACTGAATCCATGATATTCAAAGTACTCCTCAAACCGAAGGGCTGAATTAACTAAGTATTGACGCATTATCATCTAGGTAATGAATGATCGGATCAGCCAAATTCAAGATAAGGCCGTCCCGTTTACCAAAGATCAACTCTTGGAAGCAGATAGTCCATAGTATAAACTGCGAGGTTTTATGATTGTGACACCATCTTTTGCATCTTATCCTTGCGATGTGTAATTTCGCAATTACAATTCCTCCATGGATATTGACTTTATTCTCTGCGATTTGTTTTTTGAAAACTTATGTGTCACTTTTGCATCAGGAGTTCTGTGCTGCTCGAAATTATATGTGGTAGTATTCGACGGGCTTTGCTTTTACTTTGTTTTCAGCGATATTTTTCTTCTAGCCGATATAGTCTTGAGTTGCTTTTTTTTGTATGCAGTCATAACCATTCTCTGGCATCATTATATCATTGAGCTGTTATGTTTAGAGAGTTTCCAGGTACCAACGATCTGTTCTATTTATTGCTACTAACTGCTGCTGCACAGTGACATTGGCATAATCTCGCTTATATAGGTATGCATAATCCACATTGGCATTGGTATGCATTATGCCACATTGGCTTTGGTATGCATTATGCCACATTGGCTTTGGTATGCATTATGCCACATTGGCATAATCTCGGAATATGTAGACAAGAAGTTTTTTCTATATTATTGTTATTATCCACAGTTGGTTTTCGATTATTCTCTAATATAGGCATTCATATCATTTTGTCTAACCTGTGCATAAATTCATTTAAACATAAATTACATGATGTTCAGGCAGATTATTATTAATTTGGGTAGGTTCCATGAAGGTCTATCACGACTATAAGGAATATGTGAACTGTAATTTGCTGTAGAGAAAGACTGGTTTGGTTTACTTGAACGACTCGTTCAGCTGTCAAAGGCCACTTAGAGTGGATGATGAGGTTCTGAAAATTTTGTCTACGTGAGGTTTCTCTTATACTATTTTTGGATAAACTATGCTACGTGTATTTATCCATTTTTCTTTGAATACTGAATTAAGTTCGTGACCACCAAAGCTAAATATTAGATGGATTTGAGCCCGCGAAATGCAATGTTATATTGTTATTCCTCTTTAATTATAATATTCATCTGCAAGTGTCTTTTGGCCTCGGGTAGGCTTTATATTTTAATTTAATTCCTGTGAGTCTTGAGATTATTTAGATAGCGAGAACGTTCTTTTTTGTTGAATGTGTTAATAATTTGTTAATGAAATCCTTTTTCCCATACTTTTAATAATTTGGCAAAGCGGATAATAAATAAGTTTACTCGGTCAGTGTTGTGGAAATGTTTTTAGAGTCTTCAAATGACGTTATTCAGCAAATGCCATTATTTATGTAAAAATAACTTCACTTATAGTTGACTTAAGGTTAATGCCTTTTGGCATTTTATAAAGCAGAAAATGAAAGAATTCTTTCAAGATTAGCTATCGCCATTTCACAAGGCATTTAAAAATTTATATAATTGTATACCGGCTTGATTAAAAAAAATATAAAACGTTTGTTTACAGCTACTCATTTAAGGAAGTAAATACATTGTATCTTCAATGTTAAACGCTTAAATTTTAAAATATTAACTCATTTAAAATTTTTATATTTGAAGATGAAACTTATTGTTTTTGATTAAAAATTATTTGAAGAGACTTCTTAAGTAAATTGGAGTGAGCAACCTCATCTTTATCTTCGTTGAAAAATGTCATCATTGTTGTTAATGATATTCGATTTTTTTTAATTGTTGATTTTTTGAGATTTTTGTAAATTTTGTTGAAGTGTTAAGCTTTTGAATCATTTTAAAACTTAGAGGTTTTTGAAAATGCCGTGTAAATAGGCCAAGCTGCTTGAAAGGTTCCATTGTATTCATAACAAAATTGGCGTATGTTATTTTCATTTAGATTAATGTGTGAAAGGTTAAAGCCAAGAATTTTTTCATATCTTATGATCTGTATTCTAGTTATTATAGATTATTCTGCAGGATTTTTGTTTCCTTTTAAGTGGTTAGCGAGAAACACGCTCTTTTTCTCACACAAATCTCACACAACACCTCAATAATTCGAATTTTATTTTACTTAACATCGATAAATCGAAAACTTCTATAAATTGAAACTGGTTGCTCTTTCCTTGAGATTCGCCCTAGTGAGGTTCTACTGTAGTTACTTGATTAAGGATTCAAAATTGATTCTACTTTTTAATCCCTATTTTATTATTTATCAAAAAATTGATTTTCTCGAACGTAGTATTCAGAAAATGGCAATAAACTGTGCTTTTTCATTTCTCATGATCTCTTATCAAATTCGCCATATATTGCCATTTTTCATGTGTTCTTTTTCATATTCATGTTCAAATATTGTAAAATTTCATCAAACAAACTGACCGAGCAACGCAGAGCATATCAGCTAGTATTATTAATAAAGCATCACCTAATAAAGGCCCAGGGACGTTATTAGTTTCTAAAGACGACATTAACAACTCAAGACTCCACTTGGATAAGCCAGCCCAAACTTCATAATAGTCCTTGCCTAGAAGAATCTGCATACTGAATTTGACTCCTTTACATATCGATATACCATATTTTTAAGATGAACGTTTGTAACTCCGATCCCAGTGGGATATGTCCATAGTAACTTGCGTACCAATATTCAACCATATTGAAAACCAATAAGCAGCTACATTCTTCCTCTATTTACTAAATCGTTTTTTATAGTCGCCAGACCGCGGGTAGTGTCTTGCCGGAGCCATGGATGTTTGTCTTTATATTATACGCTTTTATTTAACTTACTTTTCTTTGGGTCTGTCTGTCCGGGTCAAATGTTGTAATCAATATTAAACCAACTTCCCGACAGCTAGAGAGCTGAATCTTGATACACATACATAGGACCGATGATAATGCATGTTAAAGAAAAAAATTTTCAAATCGGTTCACTGGTTCGTGTTCTACTGGTACTAATTCATTACTACGAATTGTCCAATTGCCACAACAAATAATTCGTTATGACGAGCAAAACTCAAAATTGCCTCTTACCTTTAACAAAAAAATCAGTAGAAACAAGAGTGGAATAAAATGCACGTTTGCACTGAAACCGTGATTTTACGAAAACTAATATGTTGTTGAACCTCCATTTGCTTTTATTATGGCCTCTGTTCTCCGAAGACTTTCTACTAGATTTTGGTAGATAGCTTCAGAAATTTTCTTCCATTCGTTGTTCTAATTTATCCCACAGGTGTTTTTAACTGGGCTCTGTGCAGGCCAGTTTACTTCTTCAACCCTTTTCTCCTCAAACCGTTCATGCACAAACTAACTTTGTGGCAAGGAGCATTGTCCTACATGAGAGTATTTTTCAACATGTAGCAACAGGTTGATACAAGTTTGCAATCCTAAAGTACTATCATAACGTTTTGAACCTGTGTTTCGAGTTTCATCTCTTCGAGAAAGTTTGCTGTATAGCTATAAGTCTCGAACGTTAGAATTTGTATGTTTGTGCTGCTTCTATAGTATTATGAAATTTTGGCTCTGATGACAAATCCACTTTTGTTCTGCTCCTTTAAGTTTTTATTTTTTTGCTTGTTAATTTCTGTACCTGAGGACTATTTAGAACAGACGATAGTGTGTCTTAATATACAGTACGTATAAGTTCTGTCCGTCTTGCGACGGATATTTGTTTACAAAGATTATCGCTGCTTTTTCATGATTCACTCGCTTATAAATTCCATCAGATAAAACAGACGGAAAAAGCAAACGATCGCAAAATCTTAGCCTGCTGCGGAATTAATAAAAATTTAAAAGTAAAATTCTGGAGCTGTTTATGAATAGCTTAAGTTTGCGAAATTTTTAATGTGGTGCAAATCGCTTGATTCTAATACCTTGAGCCTGTAGCACTGTCGATGATTTTCATTAAGAAAATAGATTTCACCTCTGCTGAAAATTCAAGTAAAAAGAAATGATACTTTTCGTACAAATAATTTCATGAATTTCAAATAAATGGTGCATGTGTCATACTCACTCATCTAAAAAAAAGTTTGAAACACAGTTTATGTATTTAAAACTTTTAAAAGTATTCACTCCTCATCGACGCAAGGTTAATGTTGTTGACAAGTGTTCCAATTACAGAGCTTGAGATATATAATATGCGTCTGAATGTACATATAAGTAATCTATAAAAAGAAAAAATGTGTCCCTGTCGTCGCCGTTAAGTCCCCATTACATTTCAAAAAGGCGCAGTTTGCTAACTCGACAGCCGAGTTGACGCTGTGTTAGAAAACTTATCACGTCGAGAACTGTGTCCATTAACCTTAATTCGGGACTGAAGTTGTTTTTTTGAAATGAACATCGGAGAGGAGATAAGGAAAGGGACGATTTTGAAATAAGTTCTTTAAACATGTATGTTGTACTCTTATGTGATGCTTATATCAAAAGTCGCCTTTTAGGAAAACTAATCAAATCGTCAGGATTATTAACCCAATAAAAGAGTCGCGCCAAATAGAGGACACGACGTGGGCGAGCAGTCTGTTTTGAACCGTTATTTAATAAAGTTTTTTTACCTTCCTATTCCAGTAATGAAATTTTGAAACGAAAATAGGACAAATTTCTTGCTGAGAAATAATTTGAGATTTTTCTAGAACAAAGGTAATGCCGCGAAAGAAGCGTTTGTGTGTCCTAAGAAAGATGTGGGATCGATTTTCATTTTCGTTTCTTCGAGGGTGTATGATGAGTTTTTGCCAATTTCTTTCGCAGTGGATCTGCGTGGGCAGAACTGGGGTGTCATCTGGGGGCCAATATATCGATTCCTAATTCGCATCTGACGCCAATGCATGCTATCCACTCGATAGGGTTTGATGGTTCGAATCCTGTTGCGGTTGGTTCTTGTCCTTTCACATCGATTGTATTCCACCATCTTATTTTTAGTCTGTTCAGTAAAACGTGTCTTTAGAGCCTCGAAGCGATTTGCGGCCAAGTAATATTTCATTAGCATTCATTAATTTCTACTCCACGCTTCTAATGAGACGTCTTTGTTCCTAAAATCGATGGAGATCGGGTGAGTTAATTGTTTTCTTCGCTTTCTTAAATCTGGTGTTCGTTTGCCACAACCACCACTGCTTCTTGTTGTATTGATTGTCGATTTACTTAAAGAAGCCAGAGAAAGAGGCCCCTGATGGTGGTAATGGAGAGAAACTTTTAAGAGGCCCTTCAGTTAATCTTCTTAAATGAAGGAAGTGCTTGGGATAAAAAAAAAATAAACCCTTTTCTTTTGGACTGGGTTCACTTAAGCATAATAAGAGCGAAATTCAAGGCTCGTGTTGCAAACTCTTTCTTCGGTGGCCGACCACAAAAGCCCTTTCCATTTTATGGGCTTCTCGAATGACGTGATTACCAGAGTGGCCTATAAGGTTAGGCGCCAAGACCTTTTCCCACTCGCCGTTTGGTTTCCACGTATTGCCTCGGAACGATCCTTTTGTGTCTTTGAGTGATGTGACATTTTAACTCGATTAGTATTCCACCCTGGTTGCTAATTGACCCTGATTTATTTTTATTTTATTTGATTTTTCTCCCTTCTTTTCTCAACGTGTATGGAAGTGGCAAGGCCGTCCGTCGTTCCAACTTCACTTCTCATTGGGTGGTTGGGAGTTTACGCAGTCTTGACCCCCACCATGGTCGACCGGTAGTTAGTTACAAAGGGAGAAGGTTGAATCATCATAAAGTGTTACGTAAAAGGACTAAAAATGGTTTCATTCAACTCCCACAAAGAAACGGTTTCTTGGGAATTTTTGGGAGGGCTGCAGGGGCTCGTACGTGACATGAATGGGCCCCGTAAGGACGGTTGCAAGACAAGTTTTCGCTTGGGGGAACTAAGTTCGTTTTAGGCGATTCGAAAAGTCATTTATTGCGGAAATTTCGGGAAGGGATTGGATTTGGCAAGCCTTGGAATTTTTAAAAAGCTTTTTCCGGATTTTTTTTTATGTTTTAAAGATTTTTGGATTTGAATGCAAGGGATGCATAGTAGAAAAGTATAAGTTATTTCGGAAATTGCTTAATGCATTAAAGATGAATCCATTCTTGAAGACCAAGATCTAATGCTTTCTGTAGTGTAATACAAGTTCGATATTGTATAATAATGTGAATACGATTTCTGCATTCTTGCGATGTATTGAGCGTTGGTGCAAGCAATCCATTAGCACTTTTACTCAATTGATTTCGGAAGATTTCTACGAATACAATAAATTATATCAGCATATTTCATCTTCCTTTTCAATAACTGCATTTTATGATATTTAAAATTCTAATAAAATATTTCCCAAATTATCTTATTGAGAAATTGTTAGAACGCGCAGAAGCCTTTAGGAGTCTTAACTTGTTAGTCAAAAGGATGAGAAAGTTATTCGATTAGTTAAATTAAGTAAAAAATAAAGCATTTGGATAATTCAAAAAGTTCATATTTATTTATAAATAAATTTAAACGTGGTCAGAAATATTCATACGTGAGCGCGCTTTGATAAAAAGTTATTCCTAGAAGTGCAAGGTAGACGTGCCTAATCGCCCAATATTATCTCAGTATGGTTCCTATCTCGGTTTATCTTGACATTTAACGACACATCTCGTTTAAATTACTGCTTACTAATGTTTAACTTAAAAGGAAAGTTCAATTAAATTATCTGATAAGAATTTCTTAAGGCGCACGAAAGCCTTGAAAATACAAACCTGTCTTTCTCAAAGCAAAAATGGTTCGGGAAGCTTCGTCGTTTTCACTCCCACAGAGTTCTCTCCCGTCGAATGTCGAAGATTACAGTTGTGATTTTAATTGCTACTATTTAATACATAAATTTTTATGAAATCTGCAAATGATGAATTTTACTTGTTCAGCAGTTAAAGTGAATTAACTTTGCTTACGTTTTTAATAAATTGATAAAAAAAATAAATCGTAGTGACTGCATATAAATTTAACGGTTTTCGAGGAAAACTCATGATTTTCTCCAATCGCTAATTATAAAGAAAGTGAAAACCTCTAATCCAAAAAGTACTTAATGAGAAAAGAAATAGACGGCCTCCATTCTCAAGAGCCTTCGGAATACGTATCTGATATTTCTTTTCTTATTAGTCTTTGTGGATTAAAGGTTTTCATTTTCTTTTATGTTCGTCCAATTTCACAGTTTTTCCTTTTTCTTTTGCCAATAGCTAGTGTATTATTAATTGCAGAGCCGCTATGTGTTTATTAATTTGAATCTGTTCTAATTGTTGAATATCGTCAGAGCCAATTTACGTTCTGATTGCTGAACATGACGAATTTTCTCTTTAATCATTAATAAGCATTAAATAAATAATTAAAATGAATGACTGGTTAGCCATTATATATGAATGATAAGTTATTTAACTGCGTTTATATATATGTCTCATTACGTATGGCTTTTTTGTTTTTACATAAAATGAAGATATTAGTTCGAAAAACACTAAACCATTCAGCTGTTCTGGGATATTCGTTCTGGATAATGTGATATCAAGTTTTTGTCAAATTCATTTAGAATGTATTTACCTAAAACAAAACTTTCTTGACATGAGATTTGTCCGCAAAATTACTAACTAAAACCTTAACAAATAATACAACTATAAAATTTTGTAAGCATTCCAAGAAGGAGCTTTAGCTGTGACGTAGAGGTAATATTAAATTTGAGAATTTAAAGTCTAGCTAAATTTACTAATACCAACAGAAATTCATTTAATTTTTTTCCAAATGTACGTCTATTTTTTTGCTCAACGCAGTGATTGATTGATTGCGTATGGTTTAGTGACCAACCTAATTATCAGAGTTTTTCTAGCCACCCGTAGGCCTCTAACATGGCTTAACGACATGGGAACGCCTTACAATAATTGAGTGATTGAGTTATTTGCAACACCTCCTAGAAAGAAAGCCTTTGCACGGAATCGTCTTACATTGTTTTATCAGGTAAGACATAGAATGGGAAGCGAAGCTCCGCTCATTTGTTGAAATAAAAGCGATCGTAGCGGTACTGCGCGGTAGGTTCGGAAACTGAATAAATAAACAAAACCACGTGGTTAGGTCGTAGAGCACGTGATCGCTTTCTGTCCGTTAATGACAACACCAACGAGAGAGAAGACGACATAACTGAAATGCCCGAGGCCAACGAGAGACAGGCCAGGGCACTCAAAAGTCACATGATCATCGGGGTCCGGGCAACAATCCATCCTTCATTGTTTCCAACAAACGAAAAATTACTGATTGTTAAAATCCAAGATGGAGACAATGAATGATGAATTATTGGCCGGACCCTGATGATCATGTGACTTTTGAGTGCCCTGGCCTGTCTCTCGTTGGCCTCGTGAAATGCCCGAGGCTAACGAGAAAGACAGGCTCCGGCACTAAAAGTCACCTGACCAAGATAGGTCTATTAACAATGTAACGTTCATTGTTTCCATCTTGTATTTTAACAATCAGTGTTTTTTTCCTCCAGTGGAGGTTGGGGAGGCCGTGGCCTGATGGGCTTCCACTGAACACAGCTTCAGGGAAGTTAAGCAACATCATGCACGGCTAGTCACTGGATGGGCGACCATCAGTGAGATGTGATTTTCACCCCCCCCCCCCCGGCTGCTGCACCCATCTTACAGCAGTCGTTAATCTAGGTCCATCCAGGGACCCAACTCGTCGGCCTCTGGCCATACAGGCCCTGGATGGACGTATTGGATTACAATAAATAAATAAATATCCAATAACAAGTCCTAAATCTTGCCCTCTGATGATGATGTATATGACATTTATTATTTTTTTTCAAGAATTTTTATGACTTGGTTTATTTTTCAAGAATTTATGTTTAATCAGTCTAGAACTTCTCCTTTAATAATTGATTTTTGAATGGTCTTTAAGATATGAAATTTTAAGAGGTTTCTGTTTTATTTCCCACTTTATATAGAGATTTCCTAAATAGTAGCATGGCATGTCGTTCACCGTCTTCTTTACGGTGGTGGTAGTAGTCGCAGTTGTAAGCATTTTTACACGTAATTTAATTACTATATTTATTTTTATATCCTTATGCGTTTTCGAAAGAGCGATGGAACTTTTCCTTCTACCTTAAAAAGGGAAATTGTTTTCACTTTGTAATTTTTCTGAACACTCCATTTTACGTGTATGTATTGGTTTATTATTACTGTAATTTCTTTAATGATAAGTTTCTTCATGTCTCATCAGACGAAGGTATTTTTTTTCCCCCTTCTCGTCAAAAGTTTTCCCTTTGTTGTTGTTGTTATTATTATTATTGTTATTATTATTGGAAGCAGTACTATAAACGAGTTCTCGTGAGGTTAGTTACATTGAGAAACAGGAACAGCAGCACAGCAACAAGGATCGTAGTCGGTCCGAATCGATGGCACTGAATGAAAAATCGTGGAAAAACATGAGGGCAGCTGCTTTAATCCTATTGGATTTGCACCCAACCCATACCCGACCTTTTCCATATTGCGAGGGACGGACACATGGACTGATGCTTCTTTTTTTCTTTTTTTAATCATTTCCAGAGGATATAGACCTACGACACCCTCATACGTTCCCGCATGTTCCCCTCGAATGTAATGACCGATCGATTGCAAGGGAAAGAGACGAGAAGCAGTTACGTGACTACTCGAGCGGGTTCTCGTCTGCTTTAATACTACCGGGCGCGTCTGCTCTACGTAAAAATGAATGGCATTGGCTTCAGCTTGATGGCGTAGACTTCTTGATATCTTTTTACGTTAACTGTTTCATTGGACGTGTGGCTAATAAGTTGAGGTGTATGTATAAAGAATGATCAGTGGTTTGTACTCGTTTCATTCATAAATACGAATGTGGTTCTTAAAGTAACACCAAATTGAAATTTTTGCAAATGACATAATTTTTCTACGCAAGTTCTTCAGAAACTCACCTTGTCATTCACTTTTAAATGCCTGTTTCCTTTCTTCTCTCCCATCCTCATATTGTACAACGTTCTTCGATGAATTTCAAAGAACTTCACCATCCAATAACAAAATCTGATGATTCCTCACTGCCTCTCTGTGGTGCAAACAACTAAATACGCTGCCCATCCCGATTATATGGACCAGGCTATCTATTGCACTGTCAACATCTCCCGTAAGAATGTCTTAAGCGGGTACTTCAAATTCCTGGGATGCTTCTCTCCGGAAATACTGCCAATTTACTATTATTATTTGAACCACCTTACTTATTTTGTATCAGCATTTCTCAAACTATTTACAACCGCGACCCAACAAATTTGTTGGTGCTGGTACCGCGATCCAGTATTGCATCTGATTTATAGTGCTTATATAATTACAACGTTTTTATTAAGCTTGAGTTTTGTTTGGTCAAATCTTTCAATCAATTTCTCGTCCACTTCCCGTTATTCAAACAACCCCAAAATTGGCACACACATTTATTTCTGCTGATAACTTAGTCTAGTATAAAAAAAATTCAAAATTCCAATTTTTTAAATTGATTAAAACTTTATTTTTCATTTAATTTACTTTCCAAGAAGGGGATAGGGCCACTTCTTTAAGATTATGTTTTTGTTCTTGTAAATCGAATTTATTTATTTTTGGCAGGACAAAATAGATTTTGCAAGAAGAAACACTAAAAAGCATAAAATAAATGGAGTATAAAAAAAATTTTTAAGAACAACGTTTTCATGTTTTAATATATAAATGCACTCAAAAGTAGAAAATAATTTTCTTAAAATCGATTCGTAAATGAACGCAGTTTCCGATTCTAGCAAGACCACAGAAACGGAATTTGGTGTTCAACTATTCTCATTGGAAGTCAAGAGTGTACATAATTTTACGAATAAGTTGTAAATATAGATAACATGAAACTGCTGCCAGACAACTAATGCCAGAAAAAGGGGCATTTTCTTAAGATTGACGGAAGATGTTGATTTATAGTAGATTAAAGAGACTACTAGCTTAAACAGCATTTAAAAAGCAGAAAATTTTAAGATTCGAAGTAAATTGGAAACACTGGTCATTTCGATACATTGTAGTGGTATTGATTGGAAATTAGTTGAGCTGAGCAATGAAGACTGCACTTCACCAAGAAATGCTTTATTTGCTTGGATTTTAGGAAGAGGAGCGGGAATAAGTTAAATGAACTTTTTAAGAGGAAATATACGATTTGTATGATTTGTTTATTATATAAAGTGGAGGTGATACTAGATGCAGTGGACGAAACATTAACTCCTCCCTAAAAGCGTGTCTGTCCGCCTCTTGCACGAATGGCTTTTACCCACTATGGCAATCGACTCCTCTAGATGCCAATGTGTTGTCAGAGGTAATACCATTGAGGCTTGTAGACAATTTGTTTTCTTTAAGACGGGCACTTGGATACGACCCAAAGAAAAGAAGTTGGAAAGCGGATAAAAGTGTCATCTGGTGTTGCCTGGAAAGCTTCGTGAAGTAAATTTAAGCCTGATTTTTAAGTTGTTACTTTTTGTTTTCAACTAGTCGACACGTAAGAAATGTATCGGTGTAAATAGAACAAAATGAGTATTCTTGTTTTATTTGATGCGTCGTATCGATTTGTCCGCATTGGAAAATTTTGTTCGTTGTGTTGTGCTGATGGCTCAACATCGTTCATGAATTAAAAACATAAGGTTTAAATCTGGTGCTCAAATACTGGATGGTCCTTAGCTCAGGGGAGTATATCTGATTGGTAGGAAGTACGATCTTGATGAAACAGACCATCACCTTTTCGTTACGAAAAGTCGTTGATGAAAATCCATTAGATTCTAGAATTTCTTGGAGAAAGTTAAGTGAACTACTTGAAAAATATCATAGGGTAGTGAATTTAAAAAAAGATCAACATAAAAGTGATTGTGATTGGTATTATTATGCCAAAATCAGATATATGTATTTTTGGAGTTTTTCAGAAAACATTGAGTTTACGCAACTATATCGCCATGATTTCTGCGACTTGATTAACGTGAATAGAACAACTTATATCTACAATAGAATAGATTGATTTATTATTGTACATGATTATGTAGATGTCATGTTAAGAAATTTCACGTTAGTAACAATAACATTCGTTAGTTTAGTCTATGTACAGATTTCCAAATAAATTTATTATTTATTATTATTATTATTACTATTAAATTTGATGTGCCCATCGTTGCTGAGGCTATAGTTACTTCTATAGCCAAGGAAATTTCTGCCGCTAGATCTATCGATTGATTCAATATTGATTATATTTATAAGGGCTGATCTGAAGCTCTTAACTTTTCTTTTTGTGTCCTCTTCAACGAATCGCTCAGACAGGGTTCGTATCCTTTAGTTTGGAAGTTGGTTAGAGCTCACGTTAATCAGTTTTCCGGCGATGGTTTTAGGAACTTACGTCGCGAAACATCTGGCCAGTTTTATTGACCCGCATCTTCCTCATGAACAACATGCGTTTGATAGAGTTAACTCTAATCTTCTCCTTCAAAAGTTATATGTGATGGGGTGTTCTGGCAATATTGAATTGGTTCTCATCCCTTCTTTTGAACAGGTCTTTTTTATAGATAACGTCATTAGTAGGTCAAGGGTTGGGAAAATCCTGAAAGGTGTCCCTCAAGGCTCACCCCTAGGTCCTGTGCTTTTCAATCTCTTTACTGCCTATATACTAACTTTTGTTTCTTCTTCTAGAGTTTCTGTTCTACTTTACGCAGATAATATAAAAAATTTTTCTTCTGTGTGTAGGTGGTCAGACGTTAAAATACTTCAACTTGCTTTGGATTATACATGTATATCGGAATGGTCGTTTTAATATGGATTGGATTTAAATCCAAAAAAATCATTTTTCATAATACATTCAAGGAAATCTATGAATTTCGTGAATACTTATATTCTAGGTGGTACCTCCTTGGATAGAAGATATTATGCAAGCGATCTGGGCATACTATTTCAACACAATGTGTCTTTTTCTAAACACCTAGCTCATTTAATAAGTCAATCGTGTAGCAGAATAGGGGTATTTAAAAGGTGTGCACACTTTATTAAGAACATAAGTACTTTCATAATTTGTACACGTCTATTATAATTCCCAAAATTATTTATTGTACGATGATCTGGTTTTCGGGAATCTCTCAGAATTTATCTGCGTTAACACAAAGTCTCCAGATTTTATAAACTTCTTTCAAACAAGAGTAATTTTAGTTGTTCTACCAAAATTATTTCTGAAGATTGTTTCAATCTATCTCGGATTTCGTAACTCTGCACAAAAGATTTTGAACGGACAGGTATTGGCGCAGCATATTGGAGTATATTTTTATGTACCAAAAGTTCGACGGTTTTTTGTCGACGTGCGGCTGGTTGATGTCAGAAGGATGGCTACATGGAATTGCTTTACGAGCCATGATTGAAGTTTAATGCATGTTATAGGCATGTCATTGGTGTTCTGCACGCTGTTCAGATTCAAAGGTGTGTATTCGTTTCGGCCTTTGTGCAATGGTGATGTGTGTTGTTTAGAATAAAAAATATTCTCTGAGTGACTGAGTCTGTTTCTAGTGTAGATCTATTATATCAATAAGACTTCTGTCTGTCTCTGAACGAGGCAGGACGAGTTTTTCTATAGTTGTGTGTGGATGATGCTTTCAAGTCCCTCAAGATCTGCATGACTCTAAAAGAGTATTGCGGTGGCATAAATATTGATGGCCTTGATTAAATGTATGAAATTTAAGTGTGTTTTCAGTATTGCCTTTAACCTATGAAGATATTGTTTAGTGAGTGTGTTCTTTGTGTTTGTGCACCAGAAGCTTGTTTAAATCTTAGATATTTGTAAAACCACTACCACCATTATTATTATTATTATTATTTAGTTTTTTCGGGTGATTGTTATTAAATAAAGTCAGTCAATGACGTTTTTCTGGAATTTTATTCTCTTTTTTCTTTTCATTAGAGAAAAAAAGAGAAAAGAATTGAGGATTAAACGCGAACGTAACCTGAAAACAATTGTTTCCCGCTAATTCTCCTTGAATGCCCAATCTGAATTGAATGCCCATTATTAAAGAGTTAAATATGTGAATAATGCTTCATTTACAGTGACGTTTTTTTTTATTTTTTGCTATTTAGATTTAATTATTATTAATTAAACAAATAAACTATTTTATCTTTTGGTGCCACTGTCATTATAATTTTTTTCTTTGGTGGTAATCACGGTCTTTCAATCTACAAGATTAGATTGAAAGACTGTAGAGAAGTGGCAATTTCACGATTCATATGGTGGTGTCGCCATCTGTTGACAGAAGCTTTCTCTGTTTCGAGCAGAGTCATTGATCCCGTGTTACGTGTTCTTGATGACATCGTTTTCCTGATGCAATCGGATTACATAATAGTTTTGCCGAGGGGAAACATTTTCTCCATTTATTTATAAAGCGGATATTAAGAATAATTGATTGGTGTTTAAAATTGCGTTTCCTTTTCCTAATGCTGCTTACTCATTCTTTGTGGTAATGTAGAAAAACAGAATATTTTTATAAAAAATAAAATAATTTATAAAGACTTGTAGGATTTTGAACTTTATTTTTTTCAAGTAATTCTTTCTTTAATCTTACCACCTAGAAAATGAATAGCAAATTTGTTTGCGGAGCATTCCAGATTAAATAAATTTATAATTGAAGGAGAGGATGATTCAAATGTGCAGGTCTTCTTTTCCAAATTTATTCAGATTTTGACTTTTGGCGGTATTCTGAACGAAAATCGCTTATTTGCAAAGCATTACAAGTTTTTTGATAAACAAATGTAATTTCAATGCAAATGAACATTCTGTATTTAATTTATTTCTCCATATTTCGATTTCTTCATTATTCGGATCAGTTATCATATCATTTTCACTCTCTCAACGGTTATGGATGGCCGAACCTACCCACGGTCAGTTTGTTTCCTTTGCTGCCCTCTCGCGACACTTATGAAGTTACTTTGTGCCATATGTAGTTACTTATATATACAGCCGTAACAGCGAATTTATTACATCATATTAATATTTTGATAATTATATTTATTTAGCAGTAATATTACGATTTTTATAAACTCCGGTTACATTTCATTTGAACAACAACACTGAGAAGAACAACAAGCAGGCTTGTAGTTAAATTAGCCCAATCAAACGACGCCAAACATCCTTTTTTTCTACAGACAATCCTTAATTCTTCATTGTCATCCTTTTCTTCATATTACTTCACCATTTATTCAAAACCATACAAAGTCGAGTATTCATCGGCTTGATTCTGTAACACCTGATATTCTTATCCATTCAACGTACACCTTTGTTGTTTCTTTTACTTCTACCTTCATTGTACTTATTACTCATTGCCTTTGTCATGCCATTCGTTGTATTTTATCCAATCATATTATTCCATTGTACCATATTTTTGTATATAAGGGCGAGAAGCCACTAGTATCGTTTTGTGGAAGACCTCTTTGGGTTAGTCAGTCTTCTTGCTTATTTCAGTGTATTTCATGTGGAATTTATTCCGGAAGGGTGAGAATCGTGAAGCACTGCTTACGTCTCACCTGAGCAAATGTACACTTTACTGTTCGATTGTCGATTGTCTAGTGTAGTTTATATCCTTGATAAAACCGGGAATAAGAGCGAAACTAGTCGGAAACTCTGTTCTCCCTTTATTGTATTGTAAAGTCTCTACCAATTTCATTGATAGAAACAATACTAAGGATTCCCAATTTATTGATCATTCTTCTTTATTCTACGCATATTATCGTTTGGAACACGGGGCCCCGTATACCATATATATTAAGAGAAAATTGTTAGCTTTGTAATTTCATATTATTATATGTTTTATTGCGAGCGATTTTAACTTAAAAGGTCAAGTGACACGGAATTTTCACTTGTTGGGTTTATGGTGTCATTAGATGCAGTTTGTCTTAAAATATATTTTATGGAATAATTCGTTTCCCTAAAATTAACGGTTAATTATGTGAAAATTGGGTTTTTAATGTCAATTTCCGAAGATTGCCGAGCATCAGCCACGGCGGCCGATAGTTGGCGCTGCATGTAGCCTCAACCTTATGAATACATAGCACGGTGTCTACCATGCATAGTATAAGCAGGAATGGATGAAGATATAAGGTTGTAATCTGATAAAAATAACAATTAAAATTACAATTTAAAGCCCATTAGAGTATTAATTTTTGTTATTTAATCGAAAATGGCATACGGAAGAATGTTTTCTTGGTCTTTTCAAAATCCTGCTCAATGAGAGCGAAATAAATGCAGGATAATGAAAATATAGAAATCATTTGAGCCAGGGATATTTGAAGAGCTTACTTACTTACTTACTTACTTACTTACTTTTCAAACCCGCTTATCCGTTAGGGTCGCGGGGGCAGCAGCCCTATGGAGGATCTCCAGCGATCGCTATCTTCCGCCATCAGGCGCATGTCCTCCCTGGTAATATCCAAGCGACTCGAACCCAGATTCTCCATGTAGTCTAGCCACCTGGTTCTAGGCCGACCCCTTGGTCTCTTACCCACCGGCTTGGAAAATAACAACTGCCTAGGAAGACTAGTTTGCGGCATCCGTATCACGTGGCCATACCAGCGCAACTGAGATCTCTCAATGCGGAGAAGTAGCGGCTCAACACCTAAAGATTCCCTTATCGTGCTGCTGTACACTCTATCTAGTAGGGTAACATCTGCCACACCTCTCAGGAATCTCATTTCGGCCGCTTGTACCCGCGATCGCACTCTTTCGGTCATTACCCAAGCCTCATGACCATAGGTGAGAATGGGGACAAAGATAGATTTGAAGACGGAGAGCTTGGCTTTGTTACCCAGCTCTCGTTTCGTTACCACGGATCGCCACAGTTCACGTCTGACACAGCTTGCTGCACCGATCCGAGCATCCAATTCTTTCTCCTGCCGTCCATCACTCGTGAATGCAATCCCGAGATACTTGAACTTCTCCACCTGTCTCAATGAGGCTCCCCTAACATGGAGAGCGCACTGAGCAGGCTGTCTTGAAAGAACCAGAACTTCGGTTTTAGCCACACTGATCTTCATCCCAGCTTCTTCATCTATTTGAAGAGCTGAGCTGAATAATTTGCGTATCATTTTTCTTCATTCTATTTGAATTGATTATAATGATATCGGGAATGAGCATTCCTTTTAAAAAAAAAATTCCAAACAGATAGAACCATATTGAGCCAAGCACTTGCGACAGCGGATAGACGGCTTCGAAGATACAGTATTTCTAAGGACAGCTTCGAAGCCAAAGGAATAGAATTTTATCAAACTTTTTCTTACATTTGAAAATACTAATCACAATATTTGCAGAAGTTTGCATAAAAATGAGGGAATTTGCAGTCAGTAGATTCTATAATAATAATAATATTATTATTATTTTTATTATTATTATTATAGTATTCAGTCGATTAAATGAAGCGCGCTTAAAAAGGCGTTCACTTAAGCTGGTTTTACACTAGCAATCTTTCCCGGGAAAGTGGCGAGCTGTACCCGCGAAAGTTGTTTACACTATTCACAAACGAGGCTGTACGCGGGTAAGATGAGCACGCTAACTTTCCCGAGCTGGCTTTCCCGGGTAGTGTGACTCGCTTCGCGAAAACGAGGCTCATCTTCGTTGATGCCATTGAAACATAAGAAAAAATGGCGGAAGATAAGCCGGGCAATGAAGCAATGGTGTATGTGAAAAGAATAAAGGTGAAATTCACATTTTTCGAGTTTGTGTTATTGTTACTGATATGTTGGCCTCCATGTTTGTTACAACAGAACAGGAATGACGATTAAAATAAATCTGCCTTCGTTACTTACTCGAGAAAACTTTCTCGGGAAAGATGCTTTTAATGTAAACAGTTAAGCGGCTACAGCAGGCTCTAGCAAAGCGAGCGCAGCCCGGGTAGCCTTTCCCGCTAATAAAGCGAGCTAGTGTAAAACCAGCTTTAGATGTTCACCGCTAAAACACTCTTACCCAAACTAATTTCTAACAAAAAAAAAAAAAAAATGCAAGTAAAGAAAAATAAAGTTTATAAAAATTCTTATCAGTTATCATACTGAAGTTACAGATGCATGTAAATAAAACAAAGCACACTGTAAACAATAATGGGCTTCATGTGTGCGTTGGTGGCCGCTTGCAAGAAATTTTCCGCAGAATTGGACTCCGACGTTTACAGTTTTGATATTAATTTTTGTCAATTTTATATCTCCTTTTTCCTCCTTGTGGATCAGAGGTTTTCACTTTTTGGTTCATTTTAGAGATTATAAATAACGATATTCGATGTCAAACGATTTCCCGTGCCCCCCCCCCCCCCTCCATGTTTATTATTTATCTTCCACATTCATTATCAATGTGGGGCCTACTAGATTTATTATTATTTTCGATAAATATAAATATAATTCTGTTCATACGTAATGAAGTTCAAACTGTGCATGTAAATTATTAAGCAGAATGTATAGATTCTTTGAACTTAGTATTTTGTCTTCTTGCTCTCTGCATCTTGAGGAAAAATACGCACACTTTTGCCGACGACTGGGATTTAAAAATTCCGATTTAAAAATTAAAAAATTTAAAAAATATCCCGATTTAAAAAATTTATCTCTTTCGCAAATTCAATATTTAAATGAGATATTTTTGCCTTTTTTTAATGCGTTAATTCCGATAAAATAATCTTAAGAAATAAACCGATGTACTTGAAAACTGAACGCGTTTTTGTTATATTGCATTATAAATATGCAATAAATATTTTTTTTTAATCAGTACTTAAAATTTCAAATTATATCTTCAACTTTAGAATATATTGATGAATAATATATTTGAGGCCTCAGTTTAATTAAAATATTTCGATTGTTTGCATGAAAGTGATGAGGGAAACGAGATGCTGACTTCCAATTTTGCACACGTTTATGTTATACCGATCGCCCCAAAGTATTTATGACGTCAGTCCCCGAAAATTTACGGAGATTACTGAAGCAAAATGTTACGGCGCTCCCTTGCAAAAGTCCTCCTAAAATTAATAAAATAAAATAATAAATTAAGGAAATGGTTATTAATTACTATACAGATATTTTTTTTTCGTTGCCTTCTTTAATGTGACACCATAAAATCAATAAGTCAAAATCCATGTCACTTGACCTTTAAAGTATGGTTATTACAACTCAATCAGTCCATCTGTGCTATGATGTAGCAATTTGAAGAGAACTTGGTCTTGTCCCTCAATCGCCTAGCCTGCAAAAGAGATTAATGAAAGAAAAAAGATAACGGAAACGCTTATATACAATAATAAAAGAAAAGAAAATATCAGTAAAAACATAATAATAATAAAAGCTATACAGGAAGAAATGGGAAAAAAAAATACTAGGTCTCATTATAACGTGAAATCAATATGACAAATATCAGAAAGCTAACAACATAAATTATAATTATTTTCAGTGATTAAAAGAGTTGCATTAAACGGAATATAGATATATTCAAATTTTTTGGAATAAAATTACATTTTTTAAAGAGCCATAAGATAAAAATTATACAGGACAGCAGAAGTTGGAGGTTAAAACTTTTTTCCGGCATTTTAGCGATTTTTCTCCACTTTTAAATTTAAAAAATGAACCCATTAAACGAATCAGCATTGATTTTTCTTGCGATGCTATTTAATTTACTCGAATGCTTTATAAAATGATCATATTACAGGTATCATATTAGATCATAGATCATATTATAAAAAAGTAGTCGGTCCTAACAAGCAAAACAAAGGAAATTCGTGTCAATCAAAGCAAAATTATTTCATTAAAGAGTCTGAAAGAAACCGAATGAGAGTAATTAGTAGTAATGAGAGAAATGCCTAGCATTTTAATTTGATCATCATATGGCAAAATAAAAGTCGCTCCATAAATTCTACCAGTGGCAGGATTTGAATCTAGAAGTTATTTTCATTTTCTTCTTTGGTTACGTTTGGTGGTGATTATCTTAACTTTTTATTTAAATATTTTTCAAAGTTATTAAACAGAATTACTTTCCTTTACATAGCATACTTGTAATGAAGAAATTTTCATTAATTCAAATAGAGGTGACATGCACGGACGTCTATTTTATGCGGTCACAATAATAATAGGCCTACCATCATTAATGTAGTCCTGAATTCTAGATTGGAACTTCAATTTTTTAACTATTTTTTGAGGAGTTTATTATCAAAATGAGCCTTTAAATATAGAGCTAAAAATATTATTCAACTATGCAAATTGTAGCCTGATAGAGGAATGAAACTGAATGATGAAAAAAATCTGTCCTGTGTAAAATTCAATGTACACTTTAAATTGAAGATATTAAACAATGAAAATATAAGGGTCGTACAAATGAAAACGAAAATTAATTATTTTATCCAAAGTGTATACAAGGAATTTAAAAATACTCTCCAAATGCATTAAGGCATTTATCCCACTGTGTAACAAGGCGTGTAATTCCTTTATGGAAGAAGGTCTTTCGGTTGCGTGTGGAACCATTCCAAAATCTCATCTTTCACTTCATCGTCCGACTGAAACCTGCGGCCTTTCAGATGTTTCTTGAGATCCCCAAACACGTGAAAGTCACATGGGGATAAGTCAAGGGTGTAAGGTGGATGCTGCATTGCTTCACAGTTGAACTTTTTGATAAGGTCTACCGTTGCTTTCGAGGTGTGAGGACGTGCTTTGTCGTGGAGTAGAAGCACTCCTTCTGTAAGAAGTCCAGGACGCTTGCATTTGATGGACGCGCGCAGTGCCTACAATGTTTCCCCATATCGTGCTGCGTTAACTGTGGTGCCTTTTTCAAGAAAGTCCAGTAAAATCGGGCCTTTGCGACCAAAAAACACTGTCAACATCACCTTCCCTGTGCTGTTTACGATTGCTTTTGATTTTTTCGTGACTTGACTTTGATTTGTTTGCGATTGCTTGTTTGGACGAAACGATCATTCGCAGAGCTTCGAAGCGCGAGCTATATTTATTTCTCACGTGATGTAACACTTGCAACCTATTGTTCAATTTGCACCTGGGGTTCTTACGATCCTACACGTCGTCTATTTTTCCCATACAAATTTTCGTTTTCATTTCTACGACCCTTATAGCATTATTGTTATTTTCCTAGCGCAAATTGCTTATACGAAGTCGTGACTAAAGCCACCAATGTGTTTACAATTTAATCTAACGTCTTACTTAAGATAATCTTCTCGATGTCTCGGCTTACAAAACTGCAATAGATTTACTGTATTTTTAATGTATTTATTATATTTGGTACTTTTCTTGCAATATTTGATACATTGCAGATATTTTCATTGTAAAGCCTTTGGCAGCCCTGCTGTGATGCTAACTTCCGAGTCCTATTCTGCTTCTGTAATTTGGTCGAGTCTGCGAATATTCGGCTATTCCTTTGCCAGGTTTTAATATAATAGATATCCAATCAGGCACTTCTAAACAATAATAATTTACGTTCTACATCATGATTAATAAAATATAAGAAGAAAATTTTGGGGTAATTGCCTGTAAAGGAAGGGAAAAAATCCTAACCACACTACAGTTGAAAATAAGGCATCCCTTCGACAAACTTCTTAGGTATCCGACGTTCCATATCTCGGATGTTTTTTGTTGTTAGAGGTTTTAGCTTACAGGTAATTCCATACGAGTTTGCTGAAAGTTTTGTTAAGAAAATTAGCTATGGTCGGTGACCACAAAATAAAGTTAGGCTCTCTAGGCGTCACTTCTTTGAAGCCAGGAAAATTGTAACGCAATTTCAGTTTATTAAATTAGCTGCTATATCTGTTTTGGTATTGAACTTTGAAATACTGCCCCTTCAGAAACTGCAAGTAAATAACATTTTAAGTATTATCGACCTCCTGAGAAAAAAACTTTTAAGGAATTTTAATTTTTTTAAATATATATTTGTATGTGCAGTTCTTGGTTTTTATCCTTCTTAAAGATGCTTACCATTATAATACAATGCGTTTCTATAAATTTTGCCTAATATTAGACAGGCACGTGTTCGATTTTCGTATTTTAGATCATGAATGTGGATTAGACATTATTTTCAACTGGATTGGAATAATTAACAAGAATGGAAAATGGTTACCTTTGTGAATTTGGTAATTTGTAATTGATACGAGGCGTATCCGGAAAGTAAGTACCGTTTTGGTAAAAAAACACATAAAAACTTTTTTTTTTGAAAGCAAAGTTTATTTTTCTATGAAAGAGCATTTCTTAAATTATCTTTCTACATAGTTACCACCGTTGTTCAGACATTTGTCGTAGCGGGAAAGATGCCGCCAGTGATAATTTAAGCGATTAGTGACACAGTTTTTGAAATTTATGGAAACTTCTTACAAAACATTCTTATTGTGAACTGTTTTCACGAATTTTCTCATTGACTTTTTCAACCAAATCATCATTGACAACAGAAAGCCGCCCACTCCGTGCTTCGTCATGGGGCCCCCTCCATTCAAAAACGATAGGTGTGCGAGATGTCATCTTAGCTAAACCGAGGCCGACGAGATTTGTAGGCCCTGTAAAATTGACGTCATAAGCAACACTCTTGCGGGAGTTTTTGACAAAATTCATAATGAATTTATGTATCCGGAAGTGGCCTTTAAATTATGATTTCATTAAAAATGAAAGTAAAAAAAAAGAATAAAATTGGTATTTAATATCAGTAAAGCATTCAAAAGTATATAAAATCAATTTCTAATGGTGTCATTTGCCTTTTAAATAGCTCAAGTCGACAACGCGTGTTAATTGAAATAATGATTTTAAAAAGGAAATTTTTTTATATATGTAAAGTGTTTTGTCTAATTTATGTGGATGCTGACATATCACCTTTGGGTTTAGGCGTTTTGATGAAAGGTGGCGCTCTTCATTTGCTGAACCTAAAGCTTTATATAAACTGTATATATAGAGTTTTAGCTGAACCCTAAAACGGCACTCTATAAATTTCTATGCGCGAATGAATTCGGGTTCGCTTGAAAAATCTTTCGAATCAAATATAATCTGGGCTTAATTCACTCAACATTTATGACGACAGCATTTGCTGACTGTTTTGTTGTTCTGAAGCGATGTTGTTATTGTCGTCATGTCGAATTATTCATGAGCCGTTTCGTTTTAATGAAATGCGTTGGCGAACTGAGAACAGAGACAGATGCGGAGCTCCGGGCTTTGTGTAACTATTAAAAATGAGAATCATAAAGAGCTTAGAGCTCAATTTAAGAAGTAATGGGAATGGTTAGTTTAAATAAATATTGACCGTTTATCAAAGTGCTTAAATTATATCGCTTTGTGTTTATTTTCTAAAATTATATTTCTTGTTGGGCTTTTTTTTTAATCTCTTTGCATAGATTTTTTTTTTTAAAGAGAACATATGCGTGTTTAAAATTAATGCGATTAAACGAAAAATTAATAAATTTAAGAAAAAATGATGGAAATGAGAAAAAGGAAATATGTCAGATTGTTCGTTTTTTAACTAATGAAACAGCTGGAGATTATAGAAGCAGCGACATTCGGAAATTTTAGTTCCAACTAAAAATGCGTGTCCTATGTGTCAGATGTGTTGAGAGGACAATTTTCCGATGTTAATTTAGACAGTATTATTACGTCATTCATGACATGTTTTCTTTATATTTACTGAGTGGATGTTTACATTGTTTAATGTATTGTTACTCT
>JAHWFO010103163.1:438220-465200 GCA_023313115.1 Rhysida immarginata
TATTTTTGTTGGTCTGCTAAATAAACCACACTCTGCTACCTATAACAAGATGGCATAGTGTTTCGAAAAGGTTGATCGAGGATAGATTCTCATTCCGTCCACAACTGTAAATTTCCTTTTTGGTAGCTGGTACGATTGTCGGAAAGCAGCCAGGTAGCGGAGGATATTTTGCAATTATAGTGAAATTACGTACGGGTTACCATAAACAAAAGGCACGGGATCCTCGCCATTAAAATTGATTCTTCTGTATGATATCGCGTGTTCTCACGCTGCCTCAGAATTCGAGATTATTTGAAGAAATTTGGATGGGATGAGCTCTATTATTCACCTTGCAAAACGGAACGTTTTCGTCTGACAAGAAGCGTTCGTGGAATGGTTTCGCTCATAGCCGAAGGAGAGATTTGCCCAAGAATATAACCCTTATGCAGAATATAAGACAACGAAGACTTTGAGTCTGTTGAATGAAAGTCAGTCTTGTGTGACTGCTTTTGTTTGTTTCAACACGATGGGGCACCCTCGAGGTTCATGATTATCTGAATCTCAGATTTCCCATTGGATTGGTGGAAGTCCCATTAACTGGCTATTACGATCACCTGACCTCACATGCATGGACTCCTTTCTGTGGGACCGATATGAAAATGTGGTGTATGAAATCCCCGTGGAATCAGTGGATCTTATGGGGCACTTGGCAGCTGCTGCAGCAAAAATTCAGGAGTTGCCTGGAATCTTCGAACGCTTGAACGGTTCGATGTTAAGGCGATGTGAGGCCTGTTATGAGACAGGTGGTCGTTATTTTGAGCACATACAGCGATAACTTTTGCTATTAGCTACATGATAAATAAAATTAATTACATACCATGTCTCATTTGTGCCCTGCAAAGTGATCTTTCAATGTGCCATTGGTTAACTCTAAGTCATTTCCGATTATGGGTTTATTAGCAAAAAGTGTTCATATACATCCCCTCTACCTCCCTATTAAGTTTAGGCTAAGAGTTCTGAGACACACTATATAGCCTAAGAGGAGGGATGAGAGGCAAATTTCCAGAATCCACTTTAAATTGCCTTTGACAATTCAAGATAGCTTTAAGAGCATTGAAATCTATAAAAAGGATTCTAATAAGATGTTAAGTTAGTTTCCTCTTTCTCATTAGTAGCATTATCTCCAAGTTAGCTTTTTCCACGAGTTGAGTCCTTCTATGTCATTTCTTATTGGCTTTTTCTCTTCAGGCTCAACCATTGAGATAATTGTAGCCATTTACCTGTCTCATTTTCTCTCCTCTTAGACTATAGATTCTCTACTCTTAAGTTTATCTTTTGAAACAGATATCCACTACTTTCTGTGGTTTTAGTTTTTCCCGTCCTTTGCAAACGCTAATTTCAGTGATTGCTGTTTGCTTAGATCGAGTAATCTGGATGCATATCCTTATTTAAATTCAGGATGAATTTTTTTAAAATTAAAGTTGGATCTAGTTAAGAAATTTACATCGATTCTGTATACAGGGTGTTGTATAATTAAATGACAATTTTGGAGGGGTGGTAGTGGTAGTAACACGAGTAACTAATCAGCACGTGTTAAGATGTTGACTGCATAACTCGGAAACTACTCGTTGGAATTCGATCAAATTTTAACGATAAACACAGTTTTACGTACCCTATTATTCCTCCAAAATTCATTATTCTAAGCGTTGTAGAACCTGAGTTATTAACTTGTTGATCTTGGTGGCGGCATTTTTATTTCTGTTCATATCCCAGTTAACGATCAAATTCGGACCCATGTTTATATGAAGTTTTTTGCTACCACCTATACTACCACCTATACTACCACCCCTCCAAAGTTGATCATCGAATTATAAAACCCTGTATAAAACTGAAGATATACAGAAAAGTCCATTAGAGTTGAATGCGTTTCAGTACGAATGGGCGAATCGAAGTTGTATAATAATTGGATAATAATTGGAAACTTTGGATAATTGTGTTAATGATAATATGTAAAGCAGTCATGTTTTCACTGTTGTCTGTTTAAAAAATGTTTACCGTATTTTCTTCCGAAATGAATTGTAAATTGGGACAAGACCGTTGATTTATTGTTTCATAGAAGCATTCAAAGACCAACAAACAGTTGGGCGTCACCTTTTGCCCTTTTTGTTGTTTGCTTTTTTTGCTTTTTATTACCGGCTTCCTCTCTCTCTTTCAGATCTAATAAGGAATTGTTTGAGCAAATTGACTGTGGTAAGCTTTAGTTTTCTCGCTTGCCTCCCATTTAGGAGAGCCGCGCTTTAGTTTTTAAGTCAATATTTGAGTTGCCGAATGAACTCGCACTTGTGTTCTTTAGTGGTTACTGTGGATATCAAAAGGTTATGTGCCCTCTGTTCGTTAATTAACCAGTGATATATAATGTTTCAGGGAACTTGACGAGGGATTTTCATGGGTTTCTTTTCCGTTTAATTTAAAAGTTGGGCGATGGAAATGATGCTATGTTTGCTTAAGGTTTCGTTGCCGTTTTTTGCTCTAATGAAATCGATTGATTTGGCATTAAGTTCCATCGTTCTTTAGTCTTTACAAAAATCCTAAAGGTTGGATGTTAAACTGGGTTCATAAGAAGACGACTAAGAAATTGATAATTTTAAATGGTTCGTTAAACATTTAAAATGTTCATCATTTGCTGTCACTTTATTGATATAATTTATTAAAAAAAATAAGGTCAAATTATAGCAGATATTAAAAAAGTATAAAAATGTATAATAAATTAACTGTTATTCAGCTTTTGAATTTAAATTAAACGAGGCCTCTTCCCAAATTTAATTTAATTGTTGACACAGACGAAGATTTCTCAAATATAAAGAAGCGGCCCGTGCGTAATTGTTCTTCAGTTTTATTGTTTAAATTAGATTGTTGACACAGACAGATTTGTTCGCTTTATCTATATACCTGTAATAAAACTGTAACCGACCAACACCTAGACAGAAGGCCTGATAACGGAAACATCATACATTGTTACATCAACATTAGTCGACCAAATTTAGGGCTTATTATTGGTAGAAATAGGATTAACAATGGTCGACTAATGATGATGTAACAATGTATGACTTTTCCGTTATCAGGCCTTATGTTTAGGTGGTGCTGAACCGACCCTCTGTATAAACAGAAAATATTTAAAAAAATCTTACTAGTATTGACAGAAACCAAAACAATCATATTTGTTTCTCTGTCTGTATGTTTATCTCATCACGCAAAAACTACTACACGAAAATTAACGCAGTTTTCAGTTGCATTCTTCAGGTGTAACTTAAAAATGGCATATGATTTATCGTGATACGCCGTCTAGAAGCCGAGTTCTAGGCTAAACTCACTTACGCTGGTAATTGTATACAAGCTCACATGCGGCGGTCAAGGTATACTTTAGTTCACAAAATAAACAACAGATGGCCTAAAAGCAAATTAAAACTAAAGCTCTGGATTATTATTAGTAGTAACCCAGAGCTTTAATTAAAACGCGCTGTCGTTTCGATACCGTGAAAGTACGTAAGCGAAACGTTGATTGCCCGCGCATATGACCTTACGGAACTGAGACAACATCCACGTGGACGAAGTCGCGGGCTACAGCTCAATATTTATAAGGATCACTATTTAATGTAGGTGAAAATCCAGTGTAAATAATTCATTTAAATCTTTTTAATCCGAACTGATTGGCTTGATGAAGGCTAGAGGAGTGAGGATAAATCGGGTTGAGATTTTAAACAAATCAAAACCATAATAGCCTATTCATTTTTTTTTTAAATTAAAACTGTCCATATTAATAAAAAATAAGGTGAATGTGCTCTGGATTACTAAACTTTATTTCGGTTTTCAACTTTTTTAAATTTTTAATTCGCCATTTATTAGATCATATAATTTTTGTGCCTGGTTTACTTTTATTGTTAGGGATTTTTTCCTAATTGTTTATGCTTTTAAAAAAACTTCAGAAAATATGAGATTCAAATTCCATTCAAAGTTTGCTTATTTGATCAGGAGAGTGTTTGTTTTTTGGCCTGCCACCACTCTCTAAGAGTGAAGGCCTATGTGTTCGTTTCAGAAACTCAACTATATATATATTTGTAGAAATCGACTTAAAAACTTATGATTCGAAAAGATATATTGAAATTTTGAAAAAAAAAAATTTCCGTCTGTACATATGTACGGATGTACGTATGTGACCAATTTTGTGCAGCTAACTCCTCTGAAAAAGCAAATAGCAGAACCAAACAAAAATTATATATACTTAGAGGGTACCCTAAATTGTGCCTTAGCGTATATTTTGTCAATTGGGTAAGCCTCTTTCGATATTAATTTTTTCTAAAAATTAAAAAATGGCTGTAGCGTTCAAACAAGCGAACCAAACTCAAAAAAATCGACATGCACGTATTCGATATTAAGGCTAATTTTTTTTGTAAATGACTTGTTTGGCTGTGATGAGCCGTTTTGGAGTTATTGACTCCCCCCCCCCGTAATTTTTTTTAAAGTTTTATTATTATTATTATTATTTTTTTTAGAATTTCACCCATAGAGTAGTCCTTAAACTGTGCATTGACCATTTTTAATGAAAATGGGCTAAGCCTATTTAGAAAAATTAATTTTTTTTGAAAAAATGAAGAAATGGCAGAAGCATTCATTTCAAAGCTCCAAACACAATATAAACGGCATGAAAAATACAATTTTCTTTTTTGATTCCGTATTATTATCTCGTGGTAGCCTGTGCGAATGCACCATTCCGACATACCAATTTATTTTTTTAATTTACCTTATTTTCTAATGAAAAATCTGGCGAATTTGGTTCACATTTGGTCAGGAAAAAAAAAGCTGTGAATTAAAAATTTAAATAAGAAATATTTATCACTTTGACGAATCAGTCTCCAAATGTAGTCTGTCTGGATCACCGTAAGGAAATTTGTGGAGAATAAAAACATTTTCTGTGCTTTCGAAGCATAAGCAGTTAGGAAGTAACAACTTTGAAATAAAAACTAAATAAAATTTTATAAACGGCTGTTCGTTTTCTATTTGTACAGTCAACCAAAGGAAATAATCCACACGAGTTTAATACTTAATATTACATTTCATGCTAATGTGTTGTTTTAATAGCTTTTTTTAATTATAATTATTTAAATTTAATAATCTTAACTCTAAATGTAATATTAAATTATTAAAAATAAATTAATATTGAAACGGTAAAACTTAGAGTAAAATTCAAGTGTGGATGACTGTACATACAATCCATAAACCCCACTTCAACTTTATTGTTAATTCAATGCATTGTTTCTTATCAGATTTATTTTGGAGTTCAACATTAAATTTGTTCTGCTTTGTCAGTCAGTTTAATGAAATTTAGACTTTTAGAAGGATTATTAAAGATGTCAGCAGCTGAGGGGTCGCAGTCCACTTGCGAAAGTGTCCAGATTTGAGGGTCTACAGGTTTCAAGTGGCTAAGGTTAGATTAAGTTATTTTACAGCAGAAGAAAGTATTATGCACAACAGAAATTTCAGTAGAATCGAACAAAAGGCCGCATCATTCACTTTCTTTAGATGGTGTTTGCGGATTTAATATATATTTTAATCCAATACGTCCATCCAGGATCTGCATGGCCAGAGGCCGATGAGTTGGATCCCTGGATGTACCTGGATTAACGACTGCTGTATGATAGTCACAGCAGCCGGGGAGGGGGGGGGGGTGAAGATCGTGAGCCACGGATGGTCGCCCATCCAGTGACTAGCCGTGTCTGATGTTGCTTAACTTCACAGAAGTTGTGTTTCAGTGAAAGCCCACCAGGCCACGGCCTCGCCTAGCATTTGATTAGCATTTCGTTGAAGAACAAGATTCGTCCTTTCGGACACTTTTCCAGCCTCCTATATGCTTCAGAAACATGGACTTTGTTCAAACCGGACTTGAACAAAGTAGAGGTATTCCAATTTTAATTCCAAATGCGATGTCTGCTGCAAATCCTAGTAATGTCACTTCGCGATTGCATCACCAACGATTTTATCTATCGAAAAAGATATCATCTGCAAACAAATCTAGGAGATTAGGCTGAAATTGTGTGGCTATGAGTGTCAGATTCGCACAAACCGACAACCATATCGACTGCCAGCAAAATAATTGAAACATAGAAATACATTCTTCTCACAATATTATGGGAAGTGTTTTTCTCCTCAACTATTCTTTTCCTGGAAGATTCAGATACCCACAGTTTCAAATGACTACCTCGTACAAGTCGACTTCTTTGGAGACAACAAGGAGAATATAGTGGAATGCGCTCAAGAAAACATTCTTAATATTACTATTAAACTTAATGATTGTTAAAAATAAAGTCCTCTGATCTGATTTTCAAATAGTTCGATTCGATTCGACTCAACATAGGCTTTTGCCTATGCAGTGTATGATGTTTGCAAGTTGTCATTACCGCAAAAGATAGCACAGGATTAAGCAGGTGGGGAAGATCTGAAGAACCATCGAATCATCTCGACCTAATGCGGATCTTTGCCTTCGATCGGACATCATGGGGAAAAAAGTCACAATCAAAGTCCAAAATCTGGTGGTGCCCAGAACAACGTACAAGGTGGGAAGCCAACCCGCATCATCTATAGCTCAATGAAAGAGATCGATTATTAAACCAAAGATGATCTTAAAATCTAAGTCTATAAACAAACATTTCATTTGCATATAGCTTTACGTTATCATGAAATGTCATTAATTAAAAGAATATCTGGTTCGCATATAGTCTTTGGTTGATCTGATTATTCTAGAAATCTTGTCGATTGGTCACGTTAATTAACCGACATTCTGAATGTATTTTACAAACTCTGTTTATATTATGAATGAAAATAGAATAGTGTTGATCTTTAGAGTTCTGAATTTTTTTTTTACATTAAGAATAAGAATGAAATAGATTAACAATCGAAATCTATTTCTGGATTAAATTCATTGGGCATTGGCAGGCGACCAACTTTTCATAATAAATCTACTCCATTAACGAACCCATAAAGAAGTTGTGTGTTGAGATGGAATCCTTATTATTTCGCTTTCTCTCTCTTCACAGTTGAATTTAATCCCTTTCGACCAGAGGCGTTGGGGTTACTTTTTATTTATATCCTGATTAGACGCCTCGTCACCTGCTGCCATAGCCAATGGAGAACCCCCAGTAACGCCTCCCTACGACACCCATGACATTCAAATATACATTTTTACCCTTCTTCTGTTAAAGGAGAGAGGGGGGGGGGAACCCAACAGTTCTTTTGACGCTGTGTTGTAAATCCCTTCACCGTGTGGGTCCGCACCTTCACTTGAATTTCAAAGTCTCAAAGGGGAAAGCGAAGGGAAGTTAACGGAAGATAAAAGGGAGCCCCATCATTTCGGTAAGGAAAATCCCTCGAAAGCAACGATGAAAGCAGGTGAGTGAGTGAATGGGAGGTGGGAAAAGGTAGGGGGATGGGAAGGAAAGTGAAGAAAGAAGAAAAAGTAAAGCCCAGCCTCCCATTCCAATAATTCCGAGGGAAAACGCGCGGCGGCGATAACTTCTCCTGCGCTGTCATAGTTTTTTCCTTCTTCGTTTTGCTTGGGTATTGAGGTGCCAGTTTCTGTCATTGTCTTTTTGGGTATCTTAGTCGACTGATCCTGGAAATTCTGGGTAACTCTCTTACGGGAAAAATATGTGGGATTTTTTTTCTTCTTTAAATGGTAAAATAACTTTTGAAAAAATTTTTTTTCTCGAAAACATCATTACTGATAAGCTTGATGAACAGGAGCAGTTGGATGACGGGAATGGGCTCGATGAAGACGCCTTTGTTTAATTTAAGGCATTAGGAAATTTAAACCTGAAAATGAACTATAAAAATTTCTATTTTGAATTGAAAAGAGAACACTTGGAAAATTAAATAGATTTTATTAAAAGAATAGCAATAGGCTCTTCTTTATATTTGGCTCTTCCCTAAATGTAGAAGTGAAGAAAGAAAAACTTAATGATAGAAGTCGGGAACAAATTTTAAAAAGTTTAAACGAATTTATTCTTCGTTTTTATTAACATGAAACAAAAGAAACTTGAAGAGCGACGATTTTTTATTTTTTTAGGAAATGACTTTAGGTTTTCAGTTTTTGAATCATAATTTTGTCAAAAACTAATAAAGATTTCGAAGATTTATATGATGCATATACGCACCTAATTAAACGTAAAAGAACCCAGCCTTTACTGTTTACTGATATTTAAAAGTTATTTTTACATTAGATTCGCCTTAGGTGTAATTAACAGTGTTTCAAGTTGTTTTGGAAAGTTTGGAAAAGCTAATTAAGTCATTTCTGGGGGAAAGCGTATCTGTTTAGTTTGAAATAAGTTTGGATACATTGATTACATATCATCGTATAAATCTCTGCATTCGTGAGCTGATGAATAAGTTGTTGTTTTTTTTTTTAATATGATACACGTAGAAAAAATATATCGAATATTTCAAAATGTTATGTGTTCATTGATGGTAATAATTAATAATTTTATCGCATTTTTCAATAACTGGAGTGAAACATCAAAACATTTCAGTTTCATATTTCAGCAGCTGGCTTGTTTCCAGATTTGTGTGTAATCAGCCAGAAAGCATATGATATTGAAATCAAAGCTGTGTCACGCCTTACTCGTTCGGAACTGGATAATTGTAGAATTATCCCGAAAACGGTTATAGGCGCACTCGGTGAAAAATATAAGGAACGGAAATGTATTCAATAAAATTTAACCAAGTTACTGTTTAAAAATCTAAAGCTCTGGCGACATTGGTAAGATCGCCTTTACGAGCACAGCCTTAGCAACCAGCAAGTTTTGAATAGATATTATTGTAACGATGTATTCTCTAAATTGATTGCATTCCTGAAATAACATTGATTAGACATATCATTGTTGTATGAGATTTTTCGTCGTTCAGTGGAACCCCCCCCCCCCCCCGCTCCTCAACGTCAGTGAAATGCGTAGACTAAATGTCATATCGGTGACAAACAAGAGTACATAGTAAACGAAAGCCTTTAGACAATGTGCCGCCGATTGCTTTGGCCACCAGCGACGCTATCTCTGCTGCACTGTCCGCCATTGCAGTCATTTGACTTCGTGCACTCAGTAGCTCACGTCAGTGCAAGGTTTTAGTTTTTGACAGCTTGTAAGTTTTGTTTTCTGCTCAATTGCCTTTTCAAAGGATTCCAGGTAATGTGCGGTAGTAAGTTGGCAAAATAGTTATCGCACTTTCTATGTATTGGAAAACTGAAGAGTGCACTGAATCCCGGGTGGCGTTAAAACAGTAATGTCTTGCTTAGCCTCTTTCATGCTTCAAACATTTCCGATGCGAATAAAAAAAATTAATTTGATAAAACATTTATTTAGGTTTTACAAAACTCACGATATTCACCATTCATATTTAAAATTCTTTGATGAAAATCTGCTACAATACATGGTAACATACATTTAAAATAAAATTGTCTTAAACGACTAACATGTTTATCGATGTACTCATTATCATGGCGTATGCAGACCGTTTTCATTTTGTCATTTGTCCATTCAAGAAAATATGAAAGTTCTCGTTTCGTGCAAGAAAGCTAAAATTGATATTGCAAGTACTGTAATAACCACTGATATTGATAAGACAATGCGTTAAGTGACGCCGATGGTACAACTGAAATCATGTTGTAAAATTTAATATTGTAACATAAAATTATTATTTAATTATCAGCGTCAGTTTAATAATTACAGTAGTGTGCAAATTAATGTGAGCAAGAGGGAATTTTCACATAATTCGATTTCCTGAGTTTTGCAAGCCTAATTGATATGTAATTACAGTTGATATGTAACTCTGATTACTCTCAGCTGTTTACTGTGTTGTATTAAAATACTTACTAAAATAATTATTCCATGTTTCAATAAAAATACGGAAAATTCCCTCTTATTTACATTAATTTGGACACTATCATACATATCTGTATAATCCCTTCCATATTTAATTAAACACGAACACCACGAGGAATTAAACACGGGGAAAGATCTTTCAGTGAGCATGCGAATAGAGCTAAGCAGATCAGTGTTTCTTTCAAAAATCGTCTGCTTATAATTTTGAAAGAAACTAATACTATAATGGCGCCTTACTACCAGCGCCAATACGCGGATAAATACATGAACTACTCGCGGCACATTGTTATATATAAAACGCTGAAAGTCATGTGCTACAAACTAAGTAAATGTACAAAGACAAATGAGCGACAGCGTGCATACAGTGAGCATCAGAAAAATGAAAAATTAGTTTCAAGAAGAAAGCCGTCACTGCAGGATATTGTTCTGCATTATGTTCAGATAGTCCTTCAATGAATATCAGACGTAAATATGGTTACTACTCTAACGAGGCAAATTGATTGCGTTTAAAAACAATCAACTTAAATCCAAGCGGTCGCAATTTCTCATACTTGAAACAAGCACCATGTTCATGTACAGACCCCAGGGAAATAAATAAAGAAATTCATTATGAAAAGGGTTTTGATCAGTAACGTATTTAAGTCGTGTGTTAAAAATGTGCTTTTCAACTTTAGGAAGAACGACTATATCCAAGACATGAATTACGTACATATGGTTTTTGGACGAAGTGTAGATCATTTTATGTGTGTGAACTAGGCTGTCGCATTTTAATTACCATAGGCCAATACTAAATATAAAGAGGATACTGAAATTAGTGAAGTTGGTTGTGGCTATATAAAAATAATGTATATGTGTGCTACAGTGCGTACATAAGATTTATTTCCGTTTCAAAACATGATTGTACATCTAAACGTTAGTCAGCATTAACTTCGAATCTATAATTCAACTCAAATTCGTTTTGTCCGACCTAACCTAGTGTCTTGGAAAGTCTTTGCCGACTTCTGAACGTTATACTTTTGCCATATTCTGTCTTGGAGACTCCATTGGGGTTTTTAATGTCTATTTATGTGCAAATTTTTAAAGCGTGTATGTCTAATGAGTGAAATTGTACGGTTTGTTTTTGGTGCTTAAGATGAAGCACGGAACTAAAGTCCTTCAAGCGTTGGTTATTCACCTTTTGAATTAACAACACTTTAACTGCAATCGAGCTGTAGATGGGTAAATACGGCAGATAGAAGAGAGGCTTTAATTTAGTTCGTAAACTTTCGTCGGAATGGGAACAGGTGGTCGATCGTACGTTTTTGTAAAACGGGTGACGCGAGTTAGGAATTTAATTTAAAATTACGCGCTACGCTGCAAAATTTAAAAATTCCAGCAGTGAAAGAAGAAAATTTCGATTAATCCAGAGAAAGGTAACAGCAGCTGTTGGTGAAAGGGTTTCAGTCTTAGCTTTATGAAAAGTTTTTCTTTTGTTATTTGAATGATTTTTTTTTATACACGCTTTCTTGAAAGAAAACAAAGCCAATGTTGAAATATGATGGCGCCAAGCAATTTATGTTAAATGTGCAACCCGCCGATTGCCAATGAATTTTTCGCTGCCATTTGCATTGCCGGCACCACGTATTTTGTTGATGAATAATTATCTCAATAGAGAATGGGGTCATAAATTATATTATGAATAATAACCTATTTAGGCATATTATGTGTATTGTTTACCCGATAATCGTTTCGTTCCGCAGCCGTTGTCAATGCGTCCATTGGGCCATTTTGTTTGGTCTTAACGACGAAGTTGAACTGGCTATCAAGTTATTGTGCGTATTGACGTGAAAGGGGATAAGCCGAGTAATTGCCTTTAGCTTTTGAATACATATTTTGAAGTCGTAATTTCATTGGAAAAGGAATTAAAATGAAAGCGATCCCGCCTAGCTGTAGAGCAGAATTTAATTATTGTTATTTGAGGGATTATTCAGATAACAATAGGTCGTTCGGAGAGTTGATCTAATTGTGTCTTTATCTGTCGTCGGCTACTTTTTAATTTGTTTCTATTAATGAGCCCCTGTAACGAAATTAATGATCGTGAAGCTGTCTCTTTAAAAATATTTATGAGTTAACTCTTTTGTTTTTGTAAACAGAAGTGCTCGCTTTAATGTTTTATGTGGATTACATTGGAATTTTAATGTCAAACGATATCATTCATGTTGAGTTTTATGGAGATTTAAATAAATTATTCCTGACAATTTATGTGGTTGGGGGGAAGGCGGAAGTAACTTCATCTTAGTTCTGAAGCAAGTTAAAATGAATAAAGTTTTAGTAATTTTGTTTTACATCGTAGCTTAAATTTATTATTTCAGCATATATTTAACTCTTATTTTTCCGTAGCTGAAACACTTCAAAACCAACTCCGCTTCGTAAAGTCAACGTATTTAATAATACATGGACCCATTTTAACGCGATTTCATGACGAGTCTCCTGTAGAAGAGAAAAGCATAGCCTAATTCTAAAGTCAATCAATATGCATAAATTGATGAAACGGAATAATTTAAAGTGTGCATTATGCTATGAAATAAAAGTTGATAAAAAAAAGTGGACTCTGAAAAGTCTCTAGGCGGAATTCTCTTTCGGTAAAATTAGGTTAAATCAACTGCTCTTCGTTTCCAAAAACAATAAAAGAGTGCTAAAACTGACTCTTGCTGATATTACTTTGTCAAGTGGCAAAAAATTAATCCGCTTGAGCACAATAAAAGAGCAAAGTGTGAAAACAGATTAATGAGTAAATGGGCGTGGCCTATAGTTCTTAATGAGATCCGAGAATTAGAGGTAAATCAATCGGAAATCTCGTGATTCAATAAAAGTTACCGTAGTAAGTTAAAAAAAACACATTCCTTCATTAAGATTTTAATGATAATTGCTAATTTTAGATGCTGCTTATAATCAGACATTTTACCATTACTTGAATCAGTTCATGAAATGACTACTACAGGTCTGCACACACACAGTGTTTGCTTTTACTATTTAGCAATTTAAATTCGTAATAGACAATTTCTCAAGCATCATTGAAAAAGTAAATGCTGAGTATTTTAATTACAATATTTGCTTATTTCAAAAGAACGTGATCTCTATGCTTCTCAAAATCTTATTTAAACACATCAATCAAACCTGATTTCTGGAATTTTTCTGAAAATTCGGGTAAAAACGGATTTTGAAACTCTCAAATAATTTTTACTATTAAAAATTATGAAATGTTTCCTTAGAAATGTTAATAATACTGCTTCTGATGAGGGTGTGGCGATAGTTTGCCAAAGACGAGAAGGTTAGTAGTTACACTACCTTTTCAGTTGAAAAGGACGTTAATACCAAACACCATCCAACCAACATTACCTTTTCAAAGGAATTAAAATATTTAAATGAAATTTTACGAGTCCCAATAGCTCGTAGCTTTTACTCGTCTAGAAGACTTTCCACAAGTCTCCGGAAGATTACAGATGGAATTTTGTGCCACTCCTCATTTAGAGCAGTTGCCAATAGAAAATCGTGTTGGGTGAAGTGAAGAAAGCATGAAATTGACGTTCTTAACTCATTCCATAAGTCTTCTGTCGGTTTGAAATCGACAATCTCTGAAGTTCTGCATTGAGCCACCCAGTTAGAGCCTTCATTTGTGAATGGGACCATTGTCATGTTGATAAACAAATGGGCGATGCGAGACTGTTCCCATATTGTAGGCAGCGCAGAATTGTCTAGAATGTCCAGGCTATACTCGGAATGTCCAGAGTTTTCTTCACATAAACTAAAGAATGCAGATCATTCCAAAAGTAAGAGTCCCACCAAATTTCACATTGATACTACATTTGAGTGTTTATCGTTCTCCTGGAATTCTCTATATCCATGTGCGACCGTCACATTATTAGTAGTGAGACTCCATTCCATTGCGATAAACTTTGCACCACTTTAACTTTAATTGAGCATTGCTTCTCGTGATCTAAGATTTACAAGCAGCAGTTTTCCCGTGGTAGTCCATTTCTTTCAGCTCCTGCCGAAACAGTCCTAGTGCCAACGATGATTTCTAATGGTGGTCCAAATTCCATAATGATTCTAACAATAGAACAAACCGATTATCCCAAATAGTCCTTTGAAACACTCGCCCGTCATTCCCTGTGTGCTCTTCCATTGTTATTGCCCCTTCAGGCTTCCACTTTACAATGACTTTACACATTTGGATATGTTTAGCGACTCCGTAATCTCAGGAACCTACTTCCAACATACGTAGCATCCAATGACAGTGCCAAGTACAAAGTCGTTGACTTCTGTGCGATTCATGTATGTGATTGATATTTTAAAGCTTTATTTATGCTAATTATATGCCACCCTATCATTAAGATCATGACTCGAACAGTTCCATTTCTTAAGAGTGTCCAAATACTTTTGACAAAGTACTGTATAAATTCTGGCACAACTTACAAATTCGAATTTAACCGTTGAAAAGAAGAAAACTAATATTGCTGCGTTTTCATTTAAATTGCTGGTATTTATGAAAATACTTTGGCGAGAAGTTTTTAAAATCGAGTTTCCATACTTAAGAATAAGAGTCACACTCCGTATCACAGAGAAAAACTTCTCCTAAATTCCTGGACATGAGCCTTTAGAAATAAAAGGTCTTCTATTTTCGGATTTATCTTTTAATTTCATTTTATATGGAGGGAAATTGAAATTGGTTTTTAGTTGGTCTTTACAGTCTAAGACGCAATTTAAGGAGTCTTTAAGCAAAACATATCACTCATTTTACTTTAGAAGTCCCGCATTCTTTCTTAACCCTCCTTATATGAAGAAATCTATACATTCTAATGAAATATTAATATTCATATCCTTTTTTGAAACAATAAAAAGTGAGATCATAAAGCTAATCTACGATATCACAAGCAGCTTTTGGTAGCGTTCGGTGTAACCATTCGTGGTCGTTTACTGTACGCTTGTATTAACACGACTCAAGTAGAAAATTTACGGGTTCGTATCGGGAAATGGAGGAAATTTTTATGGGAGCTATTTTATGGCGTTCTGATGTCCACGGAAAGGAATTTACGAAGGAAAAGAAAACATTATTTCAAAGAATCGTTCGAAAACCAGCTGAAGCACGACTTCATATATTTCGTGTTTGCTTAGGGCCCAACGACGACGACGTTGATGGATTGCCTCGTGAATTTTGCGGGATGTACTACAACACACTGTAAGTTCGGAGTCTTTCTGCATTGAAGATGGCGATTGCGAAGAGAATTATGGCTGGGCAATTCATTTCTGTTTGTGTTTATGTTTGTAATTCGTTTTTGAGGTGATAAATCTTCTGAGGGCTCGGCGGCTTGTTTTGTTGTGCGGCACTTCAATTTAGGTGAACTCTCTGGAGGAGGTATAGGTAAAAGCAACTACTATTTTTAAGGGGAGGGGAACAAAAAAATGGATATATATACTAAGCGGGCGTTGTACGATGCTATTTCTAGTAATTTCATTGTGATCAATTTCATGTTTATGGTTCGGAATGTAAGATCTCATTGAAGTGTCTTGGACCATTTTTTCTGAAATTTAGACAAAAGTAGTACGAATTCGTTGTATTTATTGCTTCATTAGTTTTATCTATGCAATTTTTACATTTTTAACATGAAACCGATGTATACAGTGCAATTCTAAATGAATGAACCTACTTTGTGTTTAGTACAAAGTAATGATTTATTAGATAACAGTGCGTAAGATAACACAATGAATTAAAGAACTCTAAGAGAATCAAAGCTTACTTACAATTAAAATTGCCTGTAGTTTACAGACCTCTATATGTAGGCGAATTTCTGTCTAAAGCAAACTTTTTCTTGAATTCTGTGTGTGGAAGCTGAGTGACACAATTCTGAACAGCAACTGACATTTCGGACCGAGACTGTGTTTATTCAAAGCTAAAAGGTAATTAGGAAGTCAAATGAAGAGCCTTCTAATGTGGTTTCCTAAGTCAAAATTGTGTTTTCAGGATTTTTTTTTTACCTATCTGTACGTCTATGTTGAATTCTGCATGAATTCACTTTGCTTTTTACGGATTATGTGGTTTCAAATGTAAATGGTTTCCTCAGTATTTAAAGAAACGCTTTTATTTGCATACTGTTCAGAACAGCCTAATGTAAATGCTAATTTAACAAGCTGTTGCAGGAGTATTTTTAAAAGAAGCTGGATAAAAACGCAGAAAAACGAGGTTCCGTCTTTCCAACGGTGTATTTTACGTATTATGAATTGATAAATTGTGCTTGAATGTCTTCAGTATATTTTGCAACTGTTGGGTACTCTCATCGAAAGCAATTTATTTCTGTTAGGCGAAAACGCATTCATATCATAGGCAATCTAAGGAATAATTTCATACTTTTTATGGGGAAAAATTGTCATTTGACAGGAACATAATTCGTTTTATTCTATTTTTCAGAAGAAATACTGACCATAAGAGTGCTCCAAACCGTCGTAGCCATGATGCGAAAATGATGAGCAGAATCGTTTCTGCAAATGATTAGCGCTTCTCATTTACGTCGACAAAGTTTGCGCATTTATGTATACACACGCGCATAAAATTTAGATATTTCTTGTATTAATTTTTCTGTTGACCACCAGACTCCTAATTTTTGAATTTATTCTTTAGCGGTTTATATTCGCAGTTAACAGTTTCTCAATTAGAAACCTAGGTTGAATTAATTTTATTTTAAAAATTTTACTTATTCTAAATTAATACACTATCTGTGCTTCTCAAAATCTAATTTAAATATAACGAAAAATGAATTAAAGTTGTGTTTTGAAGATATACCGTTGAAAAGAGGAATACCATCTGTCAGTGAGTTTTCAGTCAGATTTCTGATTTGGCGTTGAGTACTCCTGTGAGAGACCTTTAAAATGTTTTTCCGATGTTACTGAATAGGCTGCCGCGCTTTTCAGTCCCTAGGGTACATTTCCCAATTTTCTGAACAAGTAAATTTCGAGAAAATTAGGGAGTTCATTTAATTAAAATTAAATTATTTTTATTCCTTAGTGATCATTGAGAAGATTGTATGCATTGAGAATAGAATAGAGTCTGGCATCAGGGTTACAAGATTGGTTTCATAGAAAGCAGCGCAAATTCTCGCCAAGTAGTGGATTATATTAATGAATAGCCCAAAATCGAAGTATTAGGACATCTGTGAACGATTTCACGCTCTGCAAAGAGTACTTCATAGTTATATGAATCTTAATTACATAATACTAATTTAAGCTAAAAGGGTTAAAATTTAGCTTTTTTATTAACTTCTTTAATAGATTCCGATAGATTGATTACACAGACCAACAAAAATAACTTTTTTTAACGTTAAGAACTGATTCCTTTGGGTTTTTTTTTTTTGGTGCTGAATCCGTATTTGAGTTCTTTCACCCACAGATTTCTTGTTTTTAATGAAATATTTTAAATTATTCAGAGTTTGCTGCCTGATAAATTTCCTTGTGGCCCAAAAACCGTTGGATACTTTTTTATGGATACTTTAACATTTCAGCTGCTTCTCTTTACTCCCATTACTTTAACTTGCAGTCTCTATGTGCATAAGTTAACTTGGAAACGTGACATGATAGAATAAAATTTAAAAGCAGTTTCGGATTTTGCACACTAAAAACCATAAGAATAAGCAAATTCATTCGAAACGTTTTTCATCGTTGACCTGTTATCTATTAATTTTTGTGCATGTACAAAAACATTTCACTTTTCGGTGTATCGTAGCCCAAATTATTTTTGAAGTAAGCCCAAAAAGTAGCAAATGGTCCAAATTATAAATCTAGTTATTCTAAAACAGTCTGGCAATCTTGGGGCGAGTTTTTGGGCTTGAGTTGGCGATTCAGTAAGATCCTCGTAGTTCAAAATTGCCTAATACCAAAGCATTTGACATTATTAAACAACCCTTTAACAATCAAGTTGACGTCAATTCATTGTTATATGCATCGCGAGCAAATGTCCAGAAACACACCCCTCGTGTTGGCCGGTTGTTGTTGAACTTCAAATAGGGAGTATTCAAACAACAATCATGTTTCTGAGCGTCGTAGAAATATACTCTGGGGTTCTTCAATAACTTTGATCATTTTATCAAACGGAGAATAACAAAACGCAAAATTTTACGATTGTTTCACAGAAGTTTTATTGCCCTACCTCGACGAATGAGGGAATTTAAACGGGAGAGCCCTCGGAGAGATTCAAAGCCGCGACCTCGAGCACTTGGAGGCCAACCGTCTGGCCTCCACCCATCCGGAGTGAATGGATTTAAGACATGGCAATAAAAATAAATTCCTGAACCAGCATCTGCTCTCGGATTTGGATATAATGAAACCTATAAAAATTTGATTATGACATAGGAAGTTTGCTTAATTTTTAAGCAAAATTTAGCACCGTCTAATGATTCAGATGTGAACGTCCTCGGCTTGTGGTGCGTTTTTACGGCGGCGGAAAATTTGCCGTTGGACGGACATTAATCTTCATGTAAGGCCAGGTAATCCGTGTATGAAAAAGTATGAATATCGACTGAACGTTTAAAAAGTAAAAACCGTTGGTAACTTTCTTCGTAAGAGGGTTTAATGGGTTCGTTAAGTTGAAGGAAGCGGATTCTGCAACCGAAGTGTTGAAGAAAATTGAACAAAATGAAAATTCCATTCATTGCCGATGGAGGAGGATAAATGGCGTCGACAGATAAATCGATTTTTATCGTCAACCGATGCTTGTCCGTTTTTGGCTTCTCTCACAACGCCTTTGAATTGGAAGAACAAAAGGGAAAAGAATCTGCCGCGCCTATTTTTTGCATTTTGACGATTTCTCCCTCGTTTTATTGCTCTTTTGGATCCCGAAGGAGCTCTCAACACCTAGTGAAAACTCCACATAGCACGACATGTGCTCTTTTCCTGGATTATTGATTAAAAAATAAAAAAGCTTTTCGGTCAACGACATGCTTTTCATGCAAATTACCTCTTCCTGGTGGAATTGTCGGCTCTAACTACAATCATCGAGTGCACTGTTTGGCTGGTTAGCATTTCCACATTGAAACAAAATCAAAAGTTGCGAATTTTGAATTTACATTAAATATATAAGTTGGCAAACTAAATAATTCAATAATAAAAAGGATTAAAATTTCTTTTGTGAATTATTGGCTTGTTAAAAAATAAACTTTTTAATTTTGCTTTGGAAATTCCTTTGGATTAAAGAAATCTCGAAGAGTACCGAAATAACATTGTTTGCTTAATATTCTATACGCGTCTTTATACATCTTTACTAGCAATCAATTTTTCACCCACTTCGCATTGTTCAAACGACTTCAAATGTAACACACTTTTTGGTGACAATACAATCCAGTATAAATTCGAATTCTTAAAATGGATTAAAGACTTCCGTTTAATTTACATCTCAAGTAGGGGATTGGGTCACCTCTTCAGGATTTCCTTCACTTTCACATATTTATAGCAACAATACGAGTTAAAAATTGATTTCAAATCCTAAACAAAAAGATAAAAATAAAATAAAAAATATTAAAAAAAGAAAACTTTTTTAAGTATACGCTTTTACTTTTTAGTGCTTAAATTTTTTTTTCTGTATATTGGCATGTGAATCGAATCTGTTACTTCATTTTATGAGGACCAACTGAAAGAACAATTATTCGATTCTGTAGATATGATGGAAATGGAATGAGCCCTGTTAATGATTTCGTTTTCAAGATCCTAGAAGCATGATTGGAAATGGAAGCGTGCTGTTAATTTTTTGAGGGAAATGACCGAGAATCATTATTCATATTAAAGAAGGAAGCAATTTAACTATATCTAATCATCCACAAATAAAATTAATTTACTCCCTATCACTTGATTATTTGTCAACGCCTATTTTTATGATAACAGATGCCAAAGTGCATTGTGTTAAGAGCAATAATAGATAATGTTTAAACTTCATTGTCTTTGTGAAATTCCATTAAGCTATAAGAGATTCTGTCAGTTACGTTGATTGAGGCATAGTTCTCCGTAGTGATTTTCAGTTCTGCAAAAATCTAATTTTAACGAGTTATTACTGAATAATGAAAAAAATTGTTTACACGCAAAAAATAGATAACGACTATTTTTTATGTATGCTGGTGTCCAAATTTAAATTGATAAACAAAATATGATCACTATCTCAAGAAGTAGAAACCAACTTTAATGAAAATTGATATAGAAAGAAAAACATTTCCAGAAATCATTCAAGGGGGATATTGCACGTTGAGGTAGCTCATACAACGATGTTGGAGGCGCGAATAGAGAGTCTGATCGCCCCCTAATAGTTATACAGGTTTCACAACGTGTCCTCATGCTGTTTATAACTGTTAAGATTTTGGAGCAGTTGGTAAGGACTAAGAGGAGAATGGCGTAGTGCTATTTCCCTTCCCAGATATGTTCTTAAAATTCAAGTATGGAGGTGTAATTAATTGGCCACTCCATCCGTTAAATATCTTCACTTTCAAGAAATTCATGGGCCATATTTGGATGCCCTTTATCGTTTACAAAAAGGAACTGCAGACCAAAGGCTCTTATAAAAAAATTAACAGATGTCGTACCTTTGACATTTACTGTTCATGGTGCAGAAACATGGAGTGGTGTGCATCCGATCTGATGCCACAATGATCAGTCTCCCTGATGTCAAATTTTACGCATTTTCTAGATATGAACACGTCTGAGAATCTGAGTTTAAACTGATTTGGCTAAGACAACATAGGCCCATTGAGTTTAGATCCAGGAGTGGGTAAAACGGTCGGTCTAACTGCATAAGAAATCATGTGTATAGCCCATTGAAATCATGTGTACCTCGATAGTTGCACGCTGTTGACTCTCTGTGTAACGGACAATTGGTCTTCCTAATGGAAGTTCTTGTCCTAGTCTCTGGAAGCTGGAGACAACTTTCCATGCATGGAAACATTCAGCCACGGCCTTGTACTCCATCTTAAAAGAGTCATCCAAACATTGGAGGGATTGTTATTTTACTTACAAGGCAAACTCTAGCTATACTCACTGAAATACTCAATGTTGAACAACGTTTTTAAGTATCGGGTGTCTGGAGGCTAGATGACGCATGTCTTCATTTTTATTTCGCATTCCTAGTAACATTCCATACTAAGTTTCGATAAACTTAGCTATTTTACTTCTTGAGATAGTGGTCATTTTGTGATGGCCAATTCAGACGTAATACGCTCGTACAAAGTTAAAGATATAATTGCAGTTATTTTTCGAAAAGGCTCTAAATTGAATTTGGTTAGTGCTTGATTATGTATCGCGAAACTGGATTATCTTCTGAGCTACAAGTTGTCGTTTATTTAAGAGAACAGAAATAAAACTTCCGTTAATTTTGAAACATCATCACTCGTACTCACACAAGTGTAAATAAGTACACAAGTATACTTTTATTTTATTTTAAAACGTAACTTTATAATTGCATGTTTGTGAATTTATCGGCAAGTTAAATCATTGAAATTGTACTGACAGCACAGTATTGCAGAAAAATGAAGGATTTTATGCTGTCTTTTGCCACATATATAACGTACGATCCTATTACTGTAGATTTATTTAGGTTAAATTTCAAATTTAAGAAATTTTCAAATTATTGTGGGCGCGTCACAAAATTATTTAAAATAAAATCTTAAGAAAGGCCAGTGAATATAAAAATTATAATAATTGGGAAGCGGTATTAATATTTTAAATGATCAGTAGTCTAAGAAATTGTAGACGTTTTGACACATTAGACAACTGAAAGAGTTGAGTAAAAAAGAAAGTCGAGCGAAGTAGCAAGAATTTTTATATGGGGCAAAAAAGAGATAAAAATGAAAGGAATAAATTGCGCGCATTCTTATAAAATTGAAGGGGAGCAGCAAGTTCAGTGATCCCTGTCGATCGCTTTTGCTCCGATCGCCAGTAACCCCTCCCCAATCCCAATGTCTGCCAGAGAATTCGAATTGGAAACTTTATATAAAAGATAAAAAAGAGCATCCGAAGACGAATGACTCGATTTGGCTCAAGTGCCTCCGGTTACGGTTTTCCTTTTGACTGGATTTCGTTTTGGAAAATAGCTCCGAGGTGGAAGCAGTTTGGTCCTTAATCTGAAAACCTAAAACCCGACTTCTTTTTTTGGTTTTCTCTAAGTTTCAGTGTCCTCTTCTATGTGTGTTAGAATATTATTCATTTTTTTTCCTTTTTTCTGGTTTCGTGTCAGCAGTGCTCCCAAGAATCTTGTTTTTATGTGCGAATTTCTTGCATTTTCTGGAAAAAATCGAACTACATTATCGGGATCGCTTATTTTAATATTAAATGCATATATTCCTCAAATGGAGATTTATTGGTTATGGGAAATGAGTTGAATTTGATTGGGGCTTATAAACGTATAAACCATACGCTTCCTTGAATTCTCGACACACTAACTCCAAATACTAAGAATGCTCCGATAAAAACCTGTAGAGTAACTGGCCTTACTTAGAATAACAAATAATTAATTCAATCCGATTGGATTAAGGCTTAATTATAAATAAGGATTTCTTTCGCCTAGAATAACCTCAAAGATTCCAACACGAACCTGGTCGGTAAATTACAAACTTTTGCGAACATAACAAAGTAATCAGACTTGCTTTTGGTAAAGACCTCGTCAGGAGTTAAAAACTTTAAAGGCTTATTGAAATATTACGAAAATTATCATAGTTGTCGTTTATCTTTTTCTTTTCTAGACAACTTCTAATTTTCTACAATTAATGTGTCTATTATTTTTATTTATTATTCATTGGTTTAACAAGTAAATTCATTAAAGTCAAATTTCAGACTTTAAATCAATTCTGTCTTTATCTTCGACCAGTTTCTGAAGTACAATGATAGAGGGTGGGTATAATTTAAGTTACACTATCCAGACCCATCTAGAGCCCGTTCTACTGATCGGATTCAAAATTAAAGTTTTGAAGAAATCACTGTTGCTTTGGTTGAAAAAGCGTCCGGTTCCCAATATTCGTCAGCAAGTGAGCTGTCTCTTCCTTGGTCTACAGTAAGAAAAGTTCTGCGATGCATTTTAAAGTGACATCCAAAGAAGATCCATGTGGGCAAAAGCTGCTCCCTCAAGATCCAGATCAACGCACTGATTTTGCTTGCCGGGTTTTGGCCAGAATAGCCGTTGACAGTTGATGGAACATTTTGTGGTCAGACGAGGCGCATTTTACCCTAGGTGGAGCAGTGAATATTCAGGACTGTCGTATTTAGGATACTACAAGTTCTCATGTTGTGCATGAATAGCCTCTGCATTGAACACCATGCTGGACAAGTGGAAGTTTGTTCTCACTTTCCTCTGAATGTGTGCACAGTGCGCTCCCACTGGCGTTTTATTTCGTATATTATTTTGAGGAAATGGTAGAAGCCGTCATTTTTTATTCAAAATTCAAAAATTCATGTTAACAAATTCAACAAAAAATCACCTCAGCTGAGAAGAAATTGTTAAGACGCCTGAGTTAATAGTTGAGATCGCTACTGTTATCTCGTTTTTTGTTACGTCGTTGCAAATTTCTTAGTGAAAATTCAAGAAAATCAATATAAATTCTTAACATAGATTTTCGAGAGCTTCTACGCAATTGATAGTTGTCATGCTACTATTTCTGAATAACGATGATACTACTTTATGCAAATTCATTCATTAAAAATTCAGAGTTAGGTTTTTTGCCCTCTTGTTAATTAGAAAATATTGGCTTTGTATGGTCTTAATTTGTACTTTTACTATACACAACTTTATATTTATGTAATTTAATAATCAACGATTGCGCTAAATAATTTCTATGATTTTTATCTCGTTAAAAGTAATTATTTTTCTCATTTCTCAATTATAAGCAAATAGAGCTATTTTCTGTACATTGATCTCAAACCCACACTATTTTATTCTTATTCTTTTTGTGCTGATTAGAGTTTTTGTTTGTTGATTTAGTTTTCATATTAATTATATACGGAAAAATATTAATAAATCACTTAAAAAGTACATTTAATGGTAAAATATTATGCATTTTTTTTCGATTGTTTTATATCAAGTTCGTTATATATAGCCTTTAAATCAAATTCTGATTTGGGAATGGGCATTTGGGTGAATTAAGCTGTGCAAATACAGATACTGTAAAATCAGTTTCTTAATATATTTCTTATTAGGGAATTTGCTCGATTATAAGTTTCTTTGTTACTCCATTTAATTATTTTTTTTTTTCTTCACTTAACCATTTTCAAGCGGATAGGGAAAATTTCATTTAAATAGTTCTTGAGAAAAGTTACCGATTGCAACCGATTACTCGGGGTTTGTTTTCTTTCTTCCCGTTAGAAAATATCGATTTTTTCCCTTGGTTTCTTGAAAAAAGAAAATGGAAAGGAAAGTGGAGGAGGAAATGAAACCTTTGAAGTTAAGTTGTCGGGGAAAGGTTTCCTTTCTTTCCCCTTATCGAATTGCAGCCGATTAGTTCTTCGATTGGAGATGGTCGTAATTCGTGTGTTCAGTCCTTGTTTTAAAAGGTTGTGTAAAATAAGTTAATTTTTTTTTTAGTAAATCAAAATTATTTCTAAGAATTGCTTTTGTTGCTTTTTCGTCATAAGATGATTATTATTTTTTATTTTTTTTAATTTTTTGATCAAAAGTAAGTGTTGCTCATACTAAGGGCTCCTTCTGCCCATAATGTTGGTAATATCAGAACAGTAAATTCTCATTTTGTGAGGGAGATTCGCAGACTTGTATTCGTTAATATCTTGCCATTTCTAAAAATAATATTAAGCTTGCTTTCTTAATCCATTTGTTGCTCCGTTATTATCTATGAATCTGCCAATAAGCGTCTGCACACTTTAGTAGATGATATCTAAGGATTTTATGTAATAGCAAAATGGAAAGTTTGCATCTCAAAATTATTAATGAAGACGACCCCGATCAAAGACATGCATGAGAATTTATCTCCATGAGAGTTTGCCATGAAAGCGTATAGAAATAGTAATTCGCCGTAATCAGAAGTGTCTGCGCGCTTTTGGTAACCACTTTGAGCATCTATGTAATTGTACCAGTCAAAGGTGACTTAGACTTATCTCTGATGTCTGTATGAATTTAGTAATACAAACACTTTTATTTTTAATTTATCTTTTGTCTAAGTGCGGTTTTTTTCTCCATTTGTTTTCGGAATATCATAGAGTATATGGAAAATCCCAAAACACTTTGGTAATTTTATTGCTAAATAGTCGAAAAGGTTCATATTAGAATAGATAATAATATCTTAAGTAATGCTGGATACATAAGGTCATTTCAGTTAAACTCCACTAATCTGATAGAATTATAAAGCATTCCGATTCCCGTCTACGTGTTTGCAAATCAGGATTCAAATGCGCTATCTCTGTAAAAACATTTGGTAAACAATTATTTCAGACAACGAACAAATTGTTGCTTTCTGAAAAGGCTCTGTAAAGATCTTTCCGATGCAAGTTTTAGTGCCTCTATCTTAGTAAGACGTTGCAAAATCGCAAGAACGGTCTTACTAAACCACAGCGAGGAGCTTAATTGCATAATTATTTAAATATGGCATTCCTGCTATATTTACTTGCGAAACAATGCATCGAGAGAAACACCTTCCCAGTTGGCTATTTGCCAGTTTCACAGATTCGTCAAATAGTTACCCAAGAATAACCATCTACACAGAAAGCCATGGCTCAACAAGTAGAGATACCTGTCAATGGAATTATTTATTGATCGTGCTTTAAGATTAGGGAAATTTCATCAATGAATGGAAAACCAATGACCGAATGATGTATAAAAGGTATCTTGGAAAACAAATGGAAGTTCGTCGTAATACTTGATGAGGTATTGGTTTATATAACCGATTGTGGTAACACTCGTGTTATCCCTACTATCCAGCCGAACTGAGTGGTTCGGAGCTTGCCGTTAAAGTTTCTCAAAGGCTTCATGATGGTGACAGGACAAGTCTCAAAAGAACACCTGAAAATTGGAAGGTGATGTTCCATTCTCTCATACTCTCGTCAAGTCGCTTGATGCTTTACTGATGCGATTTTGGTCTCCAGGGTGAATACAAAAGTCTGAACCCCCCTTTTATTTTTTGAACCGAAGCAGATATGTCAATTTTGATGAATCCAATGAATAGGAAGTTGTGGGTGGCCTATCCCATGGTGCACTTTTCATCATTCCAAATATGCAAATTAGGACACATTCAAAATTTATCTCAAAAACCGTAAGGGATAGAGAAAAAAAATAATTGCAAACTTGTTCAGAATAAAAAAACAAACAAAACAAAAAAAAATCATCCAAATCGGACCAACCAATCACCTACAATCACGTGGTGATCTGTTTGTAGCTTACAAACAGTCACACTGCACAAGGAAAACTGAATGTTGATATTTCCACCATGTAAAGCATGCAAATCAAAAAATTAACATAAATTACCATACTCACATTCACTTTCATGCAGAAAAGCAAATAAAAGGCATGTTTCAGCACACAGAAGACAGAACAATTCCAGGATGGCAAGCTACACTGTTCCGGAAATGGTCAACATGATCTTCTGCTTGAAATGGTCAACATGCTGCAGTTAGGTTGTATCGAGACAGATACCCTAACGAACGCCATCCATCTCGTCAAACAATGCGTCACATTATTCAAAGATTCGAGGCTACAGGGAATGTTAATGCAGAACGAGGACGACCAAGGGCACAAGGCAACGAGGATACAACAACACTAGTTCTGGCTGCAGTTGCTGCAAATCCCCACACAAGCAGCAGAGCAATCCACAAGATATGTATTACGTATTTCATGCTTCTTGATGTCTATAGATAGACACCATTCAAAGTAACCGTGTTGCTATCTTGGCAGGATGAAAGATGACGGGTTGATAAAGATAATAGCGCTTGGAGGACGTAATGCAGTAAGGAAGAGGAAGACTGTAAAAAAGAACGACTGGATGATAACGGAGATTAGAGCGAACAGAATCTCTAAATTGTATGATTCCGGATCAGGCCCGTTCTTAGGTGTTATGCGGCCCTATGCGGGGGGTCCGGGGGGG
>JAHWFO010103163.1:465300-527845 GCA_023313115.1 Rhysida immarginata
TCGCCCCCTCGGAGTAGTTCGATGCTACAATTTAGCCAGTTTGAACTGTTTCCACCACGTGGCGGTATGTAGCTAAGCCCAGCTTAGTTTTTTTTTGAGTTTTTTCTTTTTTAGTTTTTTTTATCTTTTCTTTTTTTAGTTTTTTTGTCCTTTTTATTTTTTTGGGATATTTGAAATTACAACTACTTTTTCGCACTTTCATTTTGGCGAAATATTTAAGAGTTCCGATTAACCTGCTGCTATGCCAAGAGTTAACTTAAATTAACCTAAGAAGTCTACTTTCCGCACTTTCATCCGGGCAAAATCCTTTATAAGTTCTGAATAATCAAGGGTTTGGCCAATATCTTGCTCAATTGATATCAATGCCAAACCATTTAGTCGTTCTTGGGTCATGCTGGTCCTCAAGTCATCCTTAATTAGCTTGAGTTTTGAAAAACTCCGCTCAGCAGACGCGACCGTTATAGGAATGGTCAAAGCAATGCGTAGCGCCACCGTGACGTTCGGGAAAGAATCTTGCAAGCTATTCTCTTATAGGAATTGCAAACTCCGAAGAGCAGAAGCCTTTGGTGGAACCAAAGTTGTCAGAATGCGCACACAGACGGCTGCAGTGCCAATTAAAAAAAAAACGGGGGATCGAGGGCCCTACGCGGATGCGTAGTCAGCGTATGCCTAAGAACGGGCCTGTCCGGATAGTTAATGGTGATGATTATCGATCGTAAATGTTGCTAAACGTGATTGGCGCTAGTCCAGACATTTCGTATTCATACCTTCTTTTAAATTTATACAAATTGCAAACCCTCAGTCTCGGGGCTGGTAATTTGGTTTAGACCTGATTTATGTCTTTTACGAGTGATGCTTGATATCTAGTTTCGCCATCTGTTGAGTAAAAAGAGGAAAAGTTTATTGATCGAATAAATAAAACATAAGCATATTTCATAACATTAATTCTCCATGGGCTGTTATTATTTTTATTATTTGTGTACTGTAAGGAATAACCCTCATCATTAGCGACTAATCGTTCTCTTGGGTTTTCACGATTTCTTTCCTTGGCCATTTTCTCCTCATAATGTCTAAGGTTGATTGATCTTCGTTGGATTTGTCGTCGGGGGAGCCATTGATTGGTTGAGTGCAATCACAGGTAATCGCCCGTTTGACAGTTGGTCGACAGAAGTATCCATTACCCTGCAATAGAAAACTTCCCATCGGAGACGTTTGTCGTGTAGATGTTAAAAAGGAGGAGAATTCGTTCGTGTTAGCTGTAATGAAGTGTCACTCTTCGGATTTTGAATGGAACGTTTCCTGTCTCTCATGCTCTACTGTTAGATTAGAGTACGCTTAACATATTCTTAAAAAACTGAAAAAAATTTTTTAGGTTATTTTGGATACTAATAACTTACAGGCTGATGAGGATTGAAATACTTGCATGCTTGTTATTTCGTCATTATATTCGAAATGTTATTGAGAATATGGCAAAGATAAACTTAATGAATTTACTTGAAATTTTAGAGTTTGACAATCGTTGTCCATGAAAGAAATTTTGGCGCTTATGTATTTTGTTGTATGCATTACATCGTGATTTACGTGAACAGTAAATATTGTACTGGACGACAGACATTTGTAAAACATTCTAGTATACACTGTCTGGCCATTCGTCACCGGACAACTTTCCAAAAGCGCATGGGAACGTCCGTACACTTCAAACATCCTACAAAAGACGTTGACGGGTTAGAATACACTCATAGCAGCTGCGGAGGAAAGAAATGATCATGAGAGCTCACAGGTTTGGGCATTCGATCCGTGAGATTTCCAACAAATTTCAGATACACCGTTCAACAGTAAGGAATGTTATTTTGAAGTGGAATCGAGAGAGGGTTATAACATGCCAATCCCCAGACCCAGTAAACCGACGAAATTGACAGATCGCGACCATCGATGCTTGAAACGTGTGCTGATGCCAACTGGAGTGCTTCGTTAAAAACGTTGGCACAGGACTTTCGATTCGGCGTCATCTAGTGATGCAAGTGATCGTACAGTCCGTCGGGAGATCGCCACATTTGGTTTTCATGGACGAGCAGCAGTTCACAAGCCACATATAACAGTCCTCAATGCGACTCGTTGGTTACAGTGGTGCAAGGAACGCCACCATTGGACTCCAGAACAATGGGAAAACTATCCTCTGAAGTGATGAATCCCGCTACCAGTTTTGGCGTTCCGATGGACGTGTGGATTAGGGTATCCCGCGTTCGACATGACGTATTTGACGCATGCGCAGCAGCTGCAGCAAACACGGCAGCAAGCACTGTCTCTATATTTATGGAACAGCATTGTATAATCAGATTCTTGTAAAGGAGAACGTTAAATCTGCTTAGATTTTGAGAAAACTTCATATACAGTATGGGGAAGAAACGATGTGAAGGATAAGAGTGTACGATTGGTGTAATCAGCCTGGCGGAGGACGAGAGAGGTGAAAACGCAATGCATGGACACGTTCGTCCGACTCCAGTCACAGCAGTAAATATCGCGCCCGAAGAGCGAGCCATATTTGATAAAGGTATCACAGTTACCATCCAGCATAACGGGATGTTATTTGGAAATGTCATTCTTCCCCATGACAATACCCGATCGCCTCACACGGCGAATTTGACAGCAGAGACGTTTGCCAAAATGGATTGAAAGGTGTTGTCTCATGCCCCTTATAATCCAGATCTGGCTCCCAGTGATTATCATTTGATTCGGCCCTATAAAGAGCTTTTGGGGGGGGGGGGGGGCGACGTTGGGGCGTGTCGTACATTTCATTTTTTTTTTTGTAAAAATAAGAGTCTCGGTCAACCTTGAACTACCCTTGTATATTTTTCAAGATAAGACAAACAAAGAAATCTACAACGTAATAAGGTCCATATGAGAAATCCGGATCATTAAACACTGATTTTACTAAATAACAACGTAGGCAGAAACTGTGGACAATAGGCTATGCCAATTACATCATATGCCAGTTTCATTTCAGTTGCTGATGAAGAATGGTCAACGAAATGTAAGTACATACGAGTCGTTAAAAATTTCTGTTGTGGAATAAGGGTTCCTATTGTCAATATAATTGCATATTATTTTCTGCCTTAATAATCGATTCCACGGTTGATTTATTTAGATATATGTTGGTCATTTCCGGAATTATTTGAAATAATCCGAAAATAGGGAAGAATGTTGTTGTTCTTACATTGTTATTAGTTAATACGTTGATACCAATGCACGCTTACAAACAATTTGTTGATGATAAGTTTAGAACAACAATCAATTAACTATTAATAAACAAGGCTGTGGACTGACTTCAACTATAGTTTTCTTACAATTTCGACTCTGACTGCCGAAGGTTAAATTTGCTTAAAGGTTAAACTATTACTCGTCTGATAACTTTCGGGTTATTTTGTGGAGAAAGCCAACGGGTTGCAAGTTTCAGAATTCCTTGCACCCCTTTTTTGTTTTATTTTATTTTAATGCTTATTATCTTATTTTAATGTTTTATTCCCTATTTTTAATTGCTATTCTCGTAATCTTGAAAATTCATGTGTGTAATCGTTAAAATTAGACCATTTAAGTTTCATAGAATATTTCTTATTCATTATAAAGATGCCTGCGGCAATATTAGGTGGAAATGCTTATGACGGTCGCCGTGCCGCCATCTCTCGACGGAACATTTAAATTATTTTTCATTATAACTTTAAAAAGAGAATGAAATCGATATGAGTATGTTTTATTATCTTCTGAGCCTGTAACCTTTAGTTTCGAACGTGTAAATTGTTTTACACTTGACCATGTGAAAGAAATTGGTCCTGGGTCCCAGAAGCGCGTGCGCGTCATGTACAATAAAGGAATAAAAAAAGGAACAGGCAACAGACGAGTGAAATGAATGAATGGATGGAAAGGGAAGCCTCTACAGACTTTTTTTATTTTCGGTCGTCTGTTCTATTTCTTTTCCCCGTCCACGATCCTGAGTTTGGCCAAAAACGTGCGAAAATCAAGTATTAATGGGATGGAGGGACGGCGTGAGTAGAGAAAGCTGGCGCCATCTGGTAGTGGGTGGGTGGCTGTCATCGTGGGTGGGTTTGACCGTTCGGCTCATTTACAGGGTTTAATCTATCTCGTTGGGTTTTCTTTTTTTTTGCCACCTATCTCCTTTTCGTTTTACGTATCACTTTTTTTCCCTTCACTGGATAAAAAAAAATCGGGAAACAAAAAATATTCTCATCTCGTTTCTGTCTTTTTTCATTAATGCTCTGTTGTCGTGGCTTTTTTTTTATTTCCGTTTTCTCTTCTCCATTATTTTCCCCTCCTATCGTTTTGTACTCGTTTATTGCCATATCCTAACTGTACTTGGTCATAAATGAGTTTTATATTATTTTTTTTTCCTTTAAGGGAACGCTATGGGAAACGCGCCTAAAATTTTTAACCATTTCTTTCTCATTAGCTTAAAGTACATAAAACTTAGTTAGATCTTTGGATTTGAAAATTTTAATTAATTACTTTTGGTATTAAAAAAAAAACAAAAAAAACTTAAACCTTTGCGTAGCGTTTAGGTCTATCCGGCGTTGTTTTTTTTTTTGAGGTTTTTGGGCACGCAGAAAATTCGGGTTTTTGGGTAACCCAAATTGTACCTGAATATATAAATGCCTTTTGGTAATTTCAAAATTTTAAGAAATTTTAAAACTTCCAGAATCCATAGTTCAAGATTCTGTCTGATATATCGCCCATTGCAAATTGCTTTGGCACGATAAAGCCTCAACAGAAGGCAGCATAAATCTCATTTCCTTTTTTCCGTCAAATTTTTTGGCGGAAATTTTTACAGTTCGTTATAAAATTTTCTAAATACATAGTAGCATATACTTTATCAGCCGTAATGCACTAAATGTCATTATATCTCAAATAGCTTTTATATTAAAAAAATTAAATCTCAGCTACTTATTGAAGGTGTTCAGTCTAATTTGTTTAATTTTACGCGATTTGAGGATATAATGACGGATTGTGAATGAAGATGAATAATTTTTTATACTGATTACATACACAGCCGATTCCCATTATTATAGCTCTCACTTGTTAAATTCGGGCACAGCAGCTAGATGGCGTGGGAGAGAATCAGTAAAATGCTGGAAGGTATCCACAGCTACTGAAGAGTTCGTAATTTAAGACCGAGGTATTTTAAGTATTGAATTGGATTAGGTCTGAGGAATTTAGAGGGTCAGGGAAGTACTTGGAAATCTTGATCACGCTCTCCCACCATTCCCTGACAGTTTTGTTCGTATCACATGTCGCGTTGTTTTGGTGAAATATTCCGTCCGCTCCAGGAAGGTAGGGGGTACTTAAACCGATGGAATTGTAACCAAATTGCGAACGGCCCTTTCGAGTTCATCTGATAAATGTTCAGTAGCGTTGCTTGATCGTGCAGTCATAAACCATTCTATGACTTCGCAGGCTTTGCAAAATGTCCATTGTGATTTTGATAGATTACATCTCCAGTGAAGTAAAGTGTGGCGTGATAAAAATAGCGTCATGTTTAGGCGTGCTTTTTCAAGAGAAAAATTGATTTATTGGGCTAAGCAATGTATTTTTAATGATAAGAGTACAAGATTTCCTTAGCTCACATAAAACTTGCAATCGTTTAGGCATGCTTTCCTGTTTTCGCGGTAACCTAACGAGATATCCGTTATGGAAAAAGAGCCGCTAAGACATTATGGTCACCACTTCTTTGAACTCTCGCTCAAATGACCATTGTTCTGTGTAATCATTGCACAAACTGAAGCTGGATCTTTGGATCAAGTGTGCATGTGCGCAGAGTCCTACTTAGATGGTAATTGGGTAAGCGTTGCTATATGTCCTACCGTTACAGTACTATTCCATAGTTCTGGAATTTTTTTTACTGTTCCACTGTTTTGAGATAGGGTATTCCTATTAAAGTCATCAGGAAGTATGTTTCTTTCGAAATAAGCAACCTGGTCCAGTTATCAAAACCTTCTTAAACGATATTGGGTCATTCAAATATCTTATAGAAATATGCTTAAAATCAAGAAATGACTAGAGAAATTGATTTAAAAGATTTCCGTTTAGGAAGTTTCTGAAATTATATAAAGTTTAATTTTTTCCGCAGTTTTTATTTTGTTTTTAAAATGGTAGAGTTATAAATAAATTATGAAAAACGAAACGGTGAAATGGAATTATTAAAAGTGATTATGTAGTAAAAAAATAAATAAAAAAAATTAATATTTCTTTCAAATCCTTAATAAAGACTTAATCTTTAAAAAATATGCGGTTTAAATTTTCAACTCTAAACACTCGTCAAGGTAAGTTTTGACTTTTTTCAAGGCTTTACTTTTTTTTTTTCTTTCTATTCGTCATTCAAACAGGTTGGACGTTGCACCGAATATTAATGCGTCATTTGATAACGAGTTTTTAACGTTCTCAGTTAAGGCGTTGGTCTATAACCTTCCCCTCCCCTTAATAAATTACAGTTACTGGGTGACTAATACAGAAAGTAGGCCTACGAAATTAAAATTCTGTTGGTTTATTGCGTCGATTAGATAATCTTTTGCTTTTTTTTTTTTGTATGCATTTGTGAAGTAGTCAGGAACTTCCTCATTGTCGTCGAAGCGGAACTCGGGTCTTCGAGCGTCTTCGTTGTCGTTCGTTTTCTTTTTTAATTGTTAAGTAATTAGTTATTATTTATTATTCAGTAATTAACGGAATGAGTCAGTCCTTATTTCAGTCCTTGCGTTGAAGAATCGTGAGTCGGGGCATCGAGATTTCCTTATTCCTTTCTGTGTCGTTGATCGATTTACATGGAAATTTAATTTTGCAGAAGATGAAGAAGCGTGTGTTTGGGATTCTTTCTCTTTTCCGCATCGTGATCCAATAATAATAATAAACCCCTTTTTAAAGGAGAATAAAACACGACTTTGTTCCATTTTTGAAGACTTTCCTTTTGTCTCCAATGACACAAATTATAGGGTTTTATCGTTTCGTTCCCATCCATCAAGTAATAGGAATTCGGTCGTGTCGTCTTCTCGCTCATTTACATGGGGATGAGATTTGCATGAGTGGAAATGCCGACGACTCTTTCGCTTTTGGTTTTTATCTAGTTATACGCCTCCTTCAGTACGTCTAAATCATCTTGTTATCAAATACCCATTTGTATTTTGAAATATGTTTATTTTAATCTCAACTTGAAAAAAAAAATGATCTTTATGCATATTTCGTTGCTCACAAGGCGAAACATATTTGTGATGTTCTGTGCTAAGGCTTAAAAGATTTATTAATAAGTCTTTCGAAAGCTGCAGGTTAAATAATTAGAAGGGTTTTCCTTTATAATTTTTAACTTTTAAAATTAAGAAAAATAGAATAAATATTTGAGAAAGGAACAAACCTTATAGATATGGGCTGTGAATTTTTACCTTATTCTTACCTTAGTTATTTTTTACATAAATGTACCAGTTGATACAGTAAAAGCGCTTAATTAAAATCAAATGCAAAAAATGAAAAATTAATTTTGTTAAAACTTTTCAAAGCCTTTATCAAGAATCTTAGTTCTTTTGCCGTGCCTGATCGCTTTCTTATTAAATGACATTGCAACTATCACATCTTTTATTCCAATTCTCCTTTATTGTCAAATAAATCGATGCGACATTCCTCCTTCTTGTTAACGCTCAACCATGTCATGAGATTTAAACTTTGAAAGCCGTTTTGGTAAAAGTGCTGACAGATGTCTCCTTCCTTCGAGAATAATCCTGCCGTGATAGTTGTAACCATTCAAAACAAATTTAATCCAATAATTTTGATTTCCAATTGTGATTGTTAAGAAATTTTTGTGTTTAAAAATCGCAACACGAAAGGATCACCGGAGTCTTCTATTGCCATTACGATTTAGCGATCTTTATTCGTAATGGCAAATTGAAATTCTTGAAATTAACTCCTTCCTTCTACTTCTGTGAAACTTAAATATATTAAAGGACAACTCGACAATTACTTCTCATTAAAAATAATGAATTTCTTCCTTAGAATGCCTATAATGCATGACTGCCTACGTTTGTTGGCGTTTTCTTGAGAAAAAATAAACAATAAGAAATATTGTCATATATGCATGATAAGAGGTTTTGTTGACGAGAACTAAATTCCTTTCCTTGTAATGTCGAGCTGTTCAGAAAAAAGCTTGTAATACCCCTGAATGTTACTGATAAATATTTTATTCAACTGAAAAATGACCCCTATTTACCTAATAAGATTAAAGCAAATTGAAGTAACCTTTACTTCTTTGCATTCACATACAAAAAGTACACAGAAAACAATATTGATTTTTATAAAGGTAAACAAATCCGATCCTTCTAGAAATAAATATGTAATACAAAAATGCTTAGGAAAAAGTTTGTAATACAGTAGTAGCTGGGCTGTTTGGTGGCCAAATCATCGTTGAAATCTTTTTTCAGAAGGAGCTCTTTTATCGTTTTTTGTTCGATGACATCACACGTTGCCATTTTGGAACGTTATGTCACTATCATCTGAAAAGTTTTCTTCTGAAGTTGGGACCAAATAGTTTTCAACTATCTCATAATAAATATCTGCTGTCACGTTTCTTCACAACACAGAGTTTTCCAAGTACTCGAGCCTAGATACAACTCCAGATCATCATACTGGAAAGGGAAGCTTTAGTCTTGTGCCGTAAACATTCGGGAATCAATTGTTCAGAGAAATGTCTCCAAACAAATCGTCCAACACCATCACCACCCGCAATGGAGATTCTGCTGTCATCGCTAAAGATGATCTTTCTCCATTGATCAACTGACCATGTGAAATGTTCACCTGGCCAAGATATTCGCTTTTTTCTCTGTTTTTCAGTGATGGCTGGTTTAGTATGTGCTTTGCGGAAAAACAGCCTTTCTCATGAAGCTGGTTCCTCAATGTTCGATCACCTCAGTTGAACACTTGCTGCTTCTTTCCACGGTTTGTTCAGCACTCTTGAAGATGATTTCCTATTTTGTTTGACAATCATCCATAATTTGGAATCATCTTGCGCTGAAGTTTGTTTTTTTTTTTTGGGCGTCCTTTTCCTTGCAATTTGAATTTCTTGTTGACATTGGGAATTATACCATGAGAGCATCCAGATATTCTGGCTACTTTAGTTTGATATTTTCCATCCATTGGAAGTTCTATCATTCGTTTTTTTTATGTGTTCTGAGAACTCCTTTCTAGGGGCCATGATTGCAAAAGATGAAATATTTAAGAAAGAAACAAGAGATGCAACTTATATCAATAAAGGCATAGCACATTTTAATGTAGGTGAAATGTTTAGGAAAAATAGTTTGATCCGCCAAATTCTTATTTTAATCAATTATTACAAACATTTTTCCAAGCATTCGTCGTATTACATTTTTTATTTCCAGGAAGGTTAGATTTGTTTAAATTTTTTAAGAATTAAATATTAGCTTTCCTAGGTATATTTTGTATATAAAGACATAAAAACATGTGTTTTTTATTTTTATCACTTAAAGAGTTGTCATTTTTCATCAGCATAAAACATTTATCAGTAATCTTTAGGGCTATCATAACTTTTTCCCCGGGAATTGTATTATACTGCTATTGTACTAGTACAAAGCGCTCGGTGACTAGGCTCATGTCTTGTCGCTCTCGAGACCAGCGAGTCGCGAGTTCTAATCTCGCTGAGGGTATGGATGCCTGTTTGTTCCTTTACTAACAAGCTTGGTGACCAAGCTAGGCTTAATAGGCTAATCTTAACACGCGCTGGTTAGTGAGCACTGCTACGATTTTGAATGCGTAACTCGGAAACTACTCGTTGGAGTACGATCAAATTTTAACGGTACACACAGTTTTATGTACCCTATTATTCCTCCAAAATTCATTATCCTAGGCGTTACAGAACCTGAGTTATTAACCTGTTAATTTTAGTGGCGGTATTTTTATTTCTGTTCATATCTCAGTTACTATTCCCATATAAATTAGGACCCATGTTTATATGAAGTTTTTTGCTTAGAATCACCCATTCTACTACCCCCCCCCCCCCCAAAGGTTTTTTACATTGAATTTGAATCACCCTGTATATCATATCCCGTTGGAAACATAAAAGCAAAATGCTCTGTTTTTAACATCGCGCTCTGCGATCGCGCTCCCAAGTTTCTGTGTATGGAGCGAGAAGAATGATGGCTATAAGTGATGCGTCAAATTTCTCAATATTTATGAATGAAAATTAAGCACTTGGTTACTTGTTGTTTTAAAGTGATAAAAAATTAAATTAACAGTATGATTGCGGTCGAAGGTTTTCTGAACTTTAACGAATACATCGAGATATTTTAAAGATCAGAGCATTCCGAAGACATTTTACTAACTAGCCAATTTATCTATTTAATGCACTTCTCTAACTGAATTATTATGTGCAAATGAATAAATCACTTGACTTCTTCCATCCCTTCGTTTCTATTTCCGGAGTTCGTCGTCACCTCCCCCCTTTTTCATTCCGTTTGACTTCCTTTTTCCTCTCAACGTGAATGAGAATGCTGTCAAGCTTCTTAACAAATCGATTCCTTCTTTTGTCGTCTTTTCTTTTCCTTCTCATTCTTTTATTCCCTCCCCCGTTTTGTTTCTTTTGTGATTTCAGTTCTCGGACAACAAACAAAAAAAAGGAGAAAAAGGCTTCTGATTTCATACCCTAGAAAATTACAGGCTCCAACCCTATATTTTTAGAATTAGTAAATGTGCTCTCTGTTTTTATAAGAGCTTTATTTCAGTGGACAATTGGTCTGAGAATCTCATGGTGTCAGGGCAAGACAATGGATGACGATGTTGTTGCTGGAAATCCTTTATTCGATCCATTATGTCACTATTAGAAGATTTTGATAATTCTAGAGATTCCCTTGGATTTTGTGCCATTTGCATTGATTGTAATGGCTTCGTAATTTGTCACAATCAAAGTTTCCATCTATTGTTAACGCCTATTTAGACGAGAGGAAGTCATATGTTTAAAAGTTAACAGGCGGCGGGAGGTCAGAGAAATTAATTCTCTTTTTATCCTTTCAAATGTAATTCGATAATGGCCGTAGATCTTTTGGTTGTTTTCCTCTTTGTATTCATTTTATGTCCCTATTTGTGTATTGCGTTTCCCTCGTCATTATACGGAGTTGGACCTCATTCCAAATGTATGTTACCTGGTCACCGGCTACTTGATATTATTTTCGTATTTTCTTAAAAATTCTTTTGCTTCATAAAGTTATCTTATCTTTATGAGGAAATAAATCTTAATGGAACATTAGTTTTACAGTGGATCTGATTTTCAATTATAATAACATGTTTATTGACTATTTAAAGTAATTGTATTGTAATAACAATATGGGATAATCCATCAGACAGTCTGGGCTGGGGGTGGGTGGCTCCATGTTAATCTTCTACAAGCTTGGGCCCAAAAGTCTGCAATAGCTATTGAAAACTAATAATGTATTTGATGTCAAAAATAATCTGAGATAGAAAGGTTTTATGAAGTATCCAATAAACTCGGTTTATTTTTCTTTTAAAAAGTTCATTGCATCTGTTTCCTATTTGAAAAGCTCATTATCATCATATGATTATTTTATCCCATCGATCCCAGTTGAAAATACACGAACTCTGACTGTCGATATTTAATTAACTAAGTGGTTCTGTATTTGAAGTGATTTATATTATACTTAATATTGCATATTGTATATTCATGCCCAGAATTTTAGAATTGTGCCTTTACATTCGTCGAATCGATTTCCATATTCTTTAACTTAAGGAAGACGATTTTAAAGAATAATTTGGCACATACAGTTACGCGTATCAGTAAAATGAATGAAAACGTTGCAATATTAGGGTATAACTTAAATATCCTTACGATTTAAATTCGAGTTCAGAAATGCTGTCTGAGTGTTTTATTTGCGTTTGAAACTGATATCATCAATGTAGTCTTTGGTGAATTGCTAGACACTCGTCGAAATAAATTGATTTCCACTCAATAAAAACTCGGGGCAAAAAAAAACGTAAATGAATGCTGATTAGACAATTTTTATTGACATATGACCGGTTCAAAATAGGTTTATAGTTTTACTTTATACACATATCGACCAGTGAATTATTTTGATGCAAATTAATGTATCAATCAATGACGGTGTATTTATGTAAATTAAGTTGTCTCTGCAGCTCTTGAAAAGCGCTTCCTAGCAGTAGTTAACATAGGAAAAACGAAATGAGCTCATTTTTGTGCATCTTTTGGATTCAGGATTCAAAAATTGCCGAACTGACTGGAAGGTCTTTAATTACCAATATTTCTCATTATATTGCCGAGGATGTTAAATAACTATTGAGTCTATTTCAAATTGTGCCTAGCAGGGTATCTGCCTACTGAGACTTTCCTTGGTCTTCTAAGCTTGTTAGTAAAGTCACAAACATAAATAACCATACCCTCAGCAAGATTCGAACCCGCGATTTTAGTGCTCTCGGTCACCGAGCCGGCATTTCGAAAGGTGAGAAATCTAAAATATCCAATTGGCTCTGTTTGTAATAGAATTAATTGCCGTCCAGAAACGATATATAATCACAGATTGACGACATCTGAAAAGGCTTTTGAAAAGCAATAGAATTTCAAGTGTTCACCGCTTTTCAGTTTCATTCAGTACTGGTTGTTCTATAACCATACCAAACAGACTTACTCGCAGGAAACTGAATTGTTTGTGTAAACAGCCGCATGACAACAAGTAAACCATTGATTCCGAAACAGAGCAATACAATTTATCTTCAATTGTGTAAGTAATGACCTCATTGGACAATAGACGAGTTACATCACATCATGTTAATATCCAAGAGGTTTGGCGGGGGCCTGGTGCATTTATTTATTGATTGATGTATTCACCCCTGCCTACCAGAAAGATCATAAGCCGGTGCACGCATTCCAAGAATGTGAACGAGATATTAGATCGGATAGGTAGGATTGGCTGGTTGGAATCTTGGTAGAAAGTCATATGAACTGAAAAAATTTACCTAAATATTGTAGCAGATCAAGTGCATTCTGCAGTGTTAAATTTCTAGTCAGGAGTTCTAATTCTCAGCATCTTACGTGGCGTCCACTGAGATTGAATTTGAATTCGGTTTACTTGAAAGCAAGTTTCATGAATACTTAATATTCTGTAGATTCATTTACACATCTCGTGAAACTCACGCCTAGTGGCATATGTGCTGTAATTTGGGCTAAAGGAAATCCAGCACGATTTTAATTAAAGTTCCCTATATCGGTGCCTGTGTGAATGTGAATATCTTCACGAATTTTCAATTGAATTTCAACTAGATTTGGAGTAGAAGTAAACATGCATCGTGATTTTAATAAAGGAGTAAAGATTCTAGATATTTCAAAGCTGTCTACACAAAAAGCTGTTGCTTTTGAGATTTTGAATCGAAAAGGGCCTGAAGAAACTAGAAATGTTTCCCAAAACATGGCCTCTAAAATTACGTTCGGATTATGCACGGGTAAAATGGGGAGAAGGGAATACATTGAACAAATACGCTTTTCCTAAGTCGGAGATACATTTTACCGCATCTACTTGCTGACCTCCTTGCCTTATTTAAGTAAAAATAATGAAAAGTTCCGTCCGTCTCCTTTATTCTCTAATTTTTTTAATCTCTAAGATTATAAATCAAAATAAAATCATTCTCTAACTTTTTGAAAAATTATCTCTTGAAGAATCTCATTTGCGCATTTACAACTACATAGAAGAGAAAAAATTGTTTTTCCCGTCTTCATTCCTTCACTTGAAGTCGTTGCTCATTTTCATATTTCTTAGAAAGAACTGCTTAATCTATTCTTGTTATAACAATTTTTTTCTTTTAATAATCTTCGATTATCGAGACTTTTGTATAACCCTATTCAACGTGGATTCTTAAAAAAAAACGAAAGTTGTTTTTTTTTTTTTCCTTTAAATCTTTTCTTTTGGTATCATTAGCTTTGCGCGATAACCGAAAAGCGCCACTCGTCGCACTCGTGTAAGCTCGGAAAGAAGAAAACGCGCCGCTTAATGATTGGAAATTAAGATAATCTCTCTCCATTCGTTCCTGGAAATTCTTCCACGAAGCCTCTCTCTCTCATTTGTGTGGATGATATTAAGGTTAGCTATCTAAAGGGAAGAGGGTGGGTGGGTGGGTGGGAGATGGGCATTCCAATAACCCCCTTTTTCGGCGGAGCGCTTGCTCGCTCTATAATCTGCTTCGTTCGCTCGGACGTCCAACTGCTATTAAATAGGTTGAAACCGGTTCACCATTTATTTTCTGTAATTTTTCCCCCGATGGCGAACCGACTGTTCGAATTCGGGTGCAATGCCTTCTTCGTTTTAAATTTTCTCTGCGTCTGTTATTTGTTTATGTTTTTTATGGGATGACGTCTACATACATATCAAAGACCGTAAATGGAATTTTTATAATTTGCCAGAACTAAGGCGTAGAAAATTGCTTGGCTTTAGTTTTTTGTAATTGAATCCACAGCTTATTATGTTTCTGTATATGTGTGTTTAGGTATCATCCAAGGCCAAGGTCTAGCCTTCCGAAGCGCTACCGAGACACAGGAGACCCGATATTTCGTTTTGGAGGGCGGTGACTAGGATCAGCTTAATCGCACTCTTAATTGCCACGGTCAGTAGATGAAAACAAATCGTTCGAAGACTCTGGGTATTGCCCTCTTGGGGTTTTGATCAGCATACTTATTGCTGAGGAATCTGTTTTGTGTTAGATTTGGAGTTTGATATCTTATAATGGATTGCAATAGGGTATTAATTAATGCTATTACCATATTATTTCTTTTTTCTAAAATAAATAAAAATGCTATATTGCTTTAATGTGCACCCGTTCTTCAGTTAACACTTTGGTTTTCTAAAACCAGAATTCATAGAAAAATTAAATTAACATTATTTATAAAGAAATAAGAAACGGGTCTTGATTGATAAAGCAACACGGCAATTTAACTAGTGCCATCGCGTTCATATCGGGGATTGTTCAATAGAAACACGTTTAGAGACTGGGAAGCAATTTTTATTCAAAGAATTTAAAACAAATATTGATGAACATCAAGGCACCCGTCCCATTGGTGCACTAATATATAGATTCCCATGTAATAAAATTCTACGTTCAACGTCGGAATTTAACCCACACTGATGCTCAACGTTTCAGAAAGTTCCCACACGTTAATGTGTCTGTTGGCGCGTAAGCAATTTCAACTTCTCACATTTTCATATGATGTTGCAACACGAGCATGGGGACGGGCCAAATCTTTCGTGGACTTCCTTACTTATCGAAATCTCTTGCACCATTCAACCACTGCCGTATGAGAATAACTATGGTCACCCTATATAGTTTCATTCTCGTAAAAATTTCCATTGGCTGACGCCCTTCAGCGATCAAAAATTGAATAGCAGCACAGAGATTATCTTTGAACGGATTGTCTACATGAACGCCATCTTCTAACTTAATGACAACTCATAGAAGAAAGCAATGGCTATCACGCGCAACAGATGCCTCATTACAGTGGAACCTCGGTTCACGAACTTAATCCGTTCCAGGAGTCTGTTCGCGAACTGAGTTGTTCGTGAACCGAGGCAACATTCCCCATTCAAATCCATGTTAATACAATTAATCCGTTCCAACGATCAAAAACAGATTTTTTTCCGTTAATTTTAGAATGACATTAAAGACAATTCTACAGCCATGCTGTCACTAAGTGTCTTAAAGACAAAGCCCAATGGAAGGCGGAGAGCCGGTTCACAGATCGGGAATTTCTCCTACCCAAACCATCAGAAAGTTTGATGAACACGCAATAAGAAATAAAGAATATGAACTGGGGGAGCAAACTCGCAAATAAATATTTGAAAAAAATGGATGAATAATTCTGCGACCTGTATTATCGATAGCCCAATTGTTAGAGGCGTCGAGAATAACATTGCGAACGATATTCACACGAATACAAAGTGACACTATCTATCTGCGCATGCGTACAATGGCAAGTTAGTGATGCGCCAGTTCGTGAACCGAAATTTAGTGCGCAAATCGAAACAAAAACTTTTGTTCGTAAACCGGGGCGTTAGTGAACCGAGGTTCCACTGTAGTATACCTTCCGTTGAATTAAGAGTATTTTCGCGGCTGCGCAGTTCCAACATGTTTCTATTGAACAATCCTCGTACATATTATCAAGTTGATCTTCTAGTTGAAAGCTTTTATTTGAAGATCTAGTATTCGAAAGGTTCGATCTGTTATTTGAAAGCTCGACTCTTCTAGTTGCTTTTCCACTACAGAAACTCTGAAATCTTGGTTACTGTGGAAAATGTATCAATGATTCAGCCACTTGTATGAAATTGGCATCTTTCACCTCGTCGCAACTCGTGTCCCTTAAGGTGCTCTTTCTTGTTTGGGAAGTGGTGAAAGTCGCAAGTTGGAAAGTCTTTCATCTTTGAACTGTAGGCGCTGCAATGCCTCTTGTGTGTGGCGATCATGTGCGGGCGGGCGTTATCGTGCTGCAGAAGACGGTCCAAAGCTGCCATTCAATCTTGGTGTTGACAACAATCCCGGAATTCATCTCCGACGGGGTCATCCGACTAATCACGCCTTGGCGCAGTGCGTGGAAAGGGATGGGGACTATGTCGAAAAATTAATAGTGCACAAGTATTACATAGAGGACAAATGTATGTATAGATACAAGAAGAATTTTGAAAATCAACTAATAAATAAAAAAAATTACAGCCATGGAGGCATTACTTTTCGACCAACCCTCGTACGTTCTTATACATCTGCGGTTAAATTGAGAATTCTAAGACTCAACTTACACATCCAAATTACTTTTGACTTATATATGAATCAGAGCTCGAGTTTTTTTTAATATTAGATTATAATATGATCACGTATTTTATAGTCGGTGGTACCAAAAAAATTCCCGGACTTATATACAATTAAGTATTTATTTTACTTAAGCTTGGCCATCATATTCTTCAAATTAGTTCCCTTGCACAGCAATACACTTTTCCACTTTTTGAAAGTTCCTTGGAAATCCTGTTCATGAAGCAGGTGATCGGCAAGCTTGGACCTCGTCCAGGGTTTAAAACGGCGACCCTTGAGCTTGAGCCTCATCTTCGGGGAGAGGAAGGATTCGCAGGGGGCCAAATTCAGTGAGTAGAACGGTTGATGAAGATTGAGCTGTTGCCGTCCAAAAATTGGCATGTTCTAACGCTCTGTGAGAAGTTGCATTGTTCTAATGGAGCACTCACTTATCGCGGTTCAGGTCTGTTTTGTCCTTCCTAAGACGCCTCAGATTAATTTAGTAAAACTATGCATTGACGGACTGGCCCTCGGGAACTATGTGTACGACCTCGCCAGTAATGTTCTAAATGCGAGTGCCACTCAAAACGCAACGCATGACTCTTTGCTTCAATGTTATAATTAACAGAAGGGTCTTCGTTCCAATTTTACCGAGTTCTGATGTAGAATTAGATGTGAGTTGTATCCTCTAATTTGCAGTTCATACTGAAAGCGCAAATATGCCCGTGCGCGTGGTTAAAAATACTCCGGTGTTGACAGAACGACGTCATTTGGCATATTGAGGTAATAGAGATGATGCCATCTATTTTCGTTCTACAGAACTAGCCCCGGAACTTCATGATACACCATCTATGATTTTGACCTAACAAGGGAATCCCTCGAACATGTGTGTCACAGATTTCCACCAAATTGAAATATGTTACTCATCTGAAGCTACTATAGATGCTTGCAAAACAAGAGAGTGCGAAATTGTGTTTCTTTCAAAATAAACCGCGAAAAAGAAAACATTTCAGCATACATAGCAATACAAGGACTCCATTGTTAAAGCGGTTAGGCTATGTGGGGTTCCCTTGTAAGCATAGATTCAAAATAACTTCAGCTTTTCTGTCCTTATTCTTAACTTTAGTCTTAATATTTTTTTTTTAATTTCGGAAATAATCTATTTGACATGCCTCATTAATGATATTTCTTTGAAAAAGGTGATCTTAAAGGGAAAGATTGAGTAATCCTACGTCATTCTGAACCCTTTTTAACTCGATTCTACCTAACAATGCCCATGTAACATGATTCCTTTATAAAATATCAATGCAACTCATGTCGCGCCTCCAAAATTATTTTTTTATTTTTTGCGCCACGTCTGGTTGGGAGGTTCTTTATTTTTTCTCTCCTGTCACTTGCAAAAAAGGAATGATATATTCCTGTAGACGAGATGTTTCTCGGTTGCAACCCGAATAGTCGGGAGGATGTTTTTTCCCCATTTCGCTTTGGCCATCCATAATTGAAATGGGACACCCGAGTCATCCATCACGAAGCGCGCGTCCAATATGTTGGCTTGTCAGGGCACACGACCAGCCAAAGAAGATTCAACTGCTAGAAATTGTCCTCTAGATGAAAGAAAATATTAAAAAACGCAGTTAGGTTAGTGGAAAAGCACTTGACGAGAGGGTCGGGGAAAGAGTTTTTTGACTTGTGCTCTGTTAGATAGTCTTTTCACGTTTCTGATTTTTTTTTTTTTTTCAAATCAAAGAACATGTATCCAAAAAGGAAAAGCGTTTAAGAGAGATGTGAGGTACTAAAAGTAAAAATAGTTCGATGGCCTTAATGTGGCTCTATTCTGAAATCTTGTTTAGCATCGAATTTTGGGGTTATAATTTTTAAATAGCCAAAATAATTGCGATAATGGGAGAAGTTTTTTCCCGAGTGGAAATTAGATAGTTACCCTTGTAGTCTTCATTTAATAAGAGATCTTATTCCGTGACCTGAGCTTACGTTTAATAATTGTCAAATTTTAAGTTAAATAATTGCAGTAATACGTAAAATTTAGTAAAGTATTAAGAGCTATAAACAAAAATGCGAAATCATGACAAGAAATTTGTCGTAAATTATGCTTTATAACAATATAACTCTTAAAAAATTTTTTTTTTAAATTCAAATTTTATAATTATGACAAAAGACAAATCGACGTTGTATACAGACAGACAGACAATTATAAAATGCAAACTCAAATGATTGAAAGATGATAGCTTTAATTTAATACATACATTAAAATTCATAAAAAGTATGTATTGCTGTGCGCTTCCGCGATCATCGAGGCACCTCTCCTGTTGTTTAACACAATTTAAAGCGGTTTTGACGATTTTTTTTTTAATATCAGAAAGCTGAATGAAAACATAGCAACATTTAGTTTTCCTCTATGTAACTTATGTACCTGTATGATTTAAATTCAAATTTATTAGTGGTTTCTGAATATTTTTCGTCAGTTTATTACTAGCAACATTGTCGTCTGTGGTAAACTTCTCGACATTATCGCAGCTATGTCTTCAACAAAAACATAGGCGATTATGCATTATAGACTTTCTAAATAAGAAGTTCATTATATTTTAATGGGAAAAATTGTCATTTGACAGGTTCAAAGGCGGTTTGTATCTCAATTTTTAGTAGAATTATCGTCTTTGCCATGCACAGTGCCGTCAGCTTGGGTAAATGAAATTAGATTTGATGCGCTTCGTATTCACGTGATTAGAATTAATTTGTATTCACTTATGAATAATACACTACTGTTTATAAAAATCGCAACACCCTGATGGAATGGTCTAATCCATATGCAATTTGCAATATTTGCATACAATGGGTCAGAGTATAAATGATTAGATTTTCAGAGTAATTGCTTGAAAGAACACCATGCCTCGACGACGACGAAGGGTACCATATCAACAGCTGACAGACTTTGAAAGAGGACGCATAATTGGTCTGCGTGAAGCGGGATGGTCGTATCGTGACATTGCTGCTCGTGTAGGACGTAATGCAACGACAATTATGCGTGCATGGAGGCAGTGGAGCGAAGAGAACAGGGCACACCGAAGACCAGGCTCAGGAAGACCCAGCACGACGACACCGCGAGATGACAAGACACCTCTATCGCATGTGTGTAGCAGATCGTACAGCCACTTCCACAGTGTTAGCACAACAGTGGGGTGCTACAGTAGGCAGGACAATGTCTGCTAGCACTGTACGACGCCGTTTGATTTCCAGAGGATTGATGGCACGAGTACCATTGTTGCGGATTCCTTTGACTCAAAACCACCGGCGCCTCAGGTTGCAATGGGCCCATCAACACCAACAGTGGCAAGCTGAATGAGTTGGTGCTGCAAGTTGTGTTTTCGAATGAGTCAAGGTTTAACTTGCAGCACCATGACGGCAGGATACGAGTCAGAAGACATCGTGGCGAGCGCGACCTTCCAGAATGCAACCTGCAGCGTCATTCAGGACAAACGCTAGGGGTGATGGTGTGGGGTGCAATCAGTTACCATGGCCGTTCCCGTCTGATCAGAATCCATGGCAATCTGAACAGTGACCGGTACATCAGGGAAGTTGTGCAACCCGAGGTCATCCCCTTCCTGCAGAACCTTCCAGGCGCTGTATTCCAACAGGACAATGCCCGACCGCATGTGGCCAGAAATGTCCTCGCCTTTTTCCAAGCACATCAGACGCCCTTGTTCCCCTGGCCTGCTCGTTCACCAGACATGTGCCCAATCGAACATGTGTGGGACAGGGTTGCTCATCGATTGGCTCGTCAGACTCCTGCAGCAGCAACTGTGGATGAACTGTATACCCGTGTAGACAGAGCATGGCAGGACATTCCCCAGGCCCTTATTCAGAGCTTGTTTGACATTCTTATGCCACGACGTTTAGAGGCTGTAATTGCATCCCACGGTGGTTTCACCCGATACTAATGTGACAATAAAACGCATTGTATTGACCTGAAAATCTAATGGTTTCTTTTCTGACCCATGATATGCAAATGCTCCAAATTTAATGCAGATTGGGCTATTCCGTCAGGGTGTTGCGATTTTTATAAACAGTAGTGTAATTTAGAAAACTTGGCGATGGTAAAAAGCAAAAATGACAACAGCAGACTCTAGTGATCATTTCATGAAGTAATTTAAGCACTAGCGGAATTCCTGAGTAAGATCTATTTGTCTGAAACCACTGAATTGATCAGTGGATAATTTAAAACTCTATATGTAAATAAATAATATACATAAGAACAAGACTGACCTGGTCGATCTGTGGATGCCTTGATGCAAAGGAGGAGACGATGGATTCCACTATTTCCACCATGGTGAATAAATTCTTTGTGGAAATAGTGGAATCCATCTCTCGTCTTCTCCTTTGCATCTATATGTTTTGTTTATTTTGATTTGATAATATTTAATTCAAATATTAAATAACCCAGATCAGCTCGTCTTATGACCAAAGAGAGTACAAACGAAGTCTAAAGACAAGAATTACTACAGGATTTCTATAATTACCTGTCCAGAAAATAAAAACAGTAGTGTTAATCTAGGATTCACGATCTTCACCCCCCCCCCCCCCGGCTGCTGTGACCATCATACAGCAGTCGTTAATCCAGGTCCATCCAGGGACCCAAATCGTCGGCCTCAGGCCATACAGGCCCTAGATGGACGTTTTGGATTACCAGTACTAATAAATAATAATAATAATAAATAAAAAATAAAAATAATTCCTGAAATAATTCTTCATTGCTATTTGGGAAAAATTGGTCAAATATTCCCCAAAAAACGTGGACAAATTAATTTAAATTTAAAGTGTTTGATTCTTCTAAATAGTGTCCAAAAAGTCTGGTAATATAGTAGATATCTCAAAGCTGCCAGGTAGGCGAGATCTGATGAGTGTGGTTTATAGGTAATAGGGGGGGGGGGGGAAATCATTGCCGCATTCAAATATGACTTTGACCCCCAAATTTAAGGTCATCCATTTGCTAACTCGAAAACTGTTAAAGATAGAGAAATATTTCCAATTGCTACCCTGTAGAGCAACACCACATTAGTCTAAAAGCAATTTTTACTCACACCCTTCCCCTTGAAAGATTTTGAGAAAATGGGCGAGAAAGAGTCACTCAAGATCAGGTTGGCTGAGGTATGTTTCACTGCAATTCAGATGTGTTAGAAACCTCGGCCAACCTCATTTTCGTTTTTGATTTTCATTATCCAACTATAAATAAAGGAGGACATGTGAGTTCGTCACGGAAACAGTTTTGCATTGTTGTTGCACGTTTAAGCATTGTTGGCGCTCACCTGAAGCACACGCCGGAACTGAAAAGCCACCTGACCATTGTTGTCTGAGCAACAATTTTTATCATAAGTCAATTACAAAACTATAAACGTGAGTTCATCAAACGAAACAATATGAATGAATTGAATTTGATAAAACTAATTACCGCGCAAACTGCGCGTGGGCCCCGTTCATAATATAATATATTACAGTTTTATATAGAGATACTGCATTCTATTAAAGAAGTTTTTTGATAAAAATAATTTTCTAAATATGTTGATAAACAGTTCAAACAGTTTTGACATCTTACAGTAATCTCGATTTCGTTTTTGTGTTTTTTGAATCCGTAGAGGTTAAATAAATTATAAGTTATATTTAGTTATCATATATTCCTCAGGTTTAATTATTTAATACATCAATTTGGTTATATTAATGAAGAGCGCTAATCGTTTGCTAAAGTATCAGTAGGTACACAGTCTCAATAACGTCTGTTCTACAATTATTTTCCATTAAAAATTAATGAACGTCTTCCTTAGAATGTCTATAATGCATGACTTCTTACGTTTTCTGATGGTTGCGTTTTCGTTGAAGAGAACTAAATTCTTTTCGATGATATTGTCGAGCTGTTCGCTATAGACGACAATGCTGCTAAGCTTAAAGTGCACGAAAATATTCGGAAACCACTTATAAATTTGAATCTAATTCTTACTGGTAAGTAAGTTATGCCGTTGGAAACTTAAACGCCCAAGGCTGCTACGCTTTCATTCATTTTCTAGTATATCATCAAATCAATCATCAATCAAACCATAAATAAAGGAGAAAATGTGAGTTCGTCACGAAAACCGTTTTGCATTGTTGTTTCACGTTTAAGCATTGTTGGCGCTGGCTTGAAGCACACGCCCGAACTGAAAAGTTACCTCACCATTTATATTTAAAGTTTCACGCATATCTCATCAATCAATCACAAAGTGTAAATAAAGGAGAATACGTGTTCTTCATACGAAACAATTTGAATGTGCAGGCTTTGCAACAATATGAATTAAACTAAAACTAATTATCGCGCAAACTGCGCGCCAGCCCCGTTAATATAGGAATACCCTTATAAATTGTTTTGAAATCTTCTTTCTATGTTAAAGAATAGTTGAGTCGCACTCGGTGATGGCAAAGTCACATTTCCCATGTTTCTGCGTATGAAAGTTTCTTGTTTTGGTTAACCAATTTATAGGAAATGTCAGCAGTGCGTCTGTCAGATAAAAAAAATTTCTTCGCCAGAGACAGTCCGTTAAAATAGCTGCTAAAAGCGAGAGGATGCGGCAAAAAATAAAAAAAATGAAACGAGTTTGCTGCTAAAATTTTTCTTAAAAAAATGAAAGACTTTGTTTTGAAGATGTTTAAGAGTAAAAATAAGTCAGGAAAAGGGGAGATGTAAAATATATGAGTCAAATAAACGTATAATTTGATTAATTTTTCTTTTGCAGTTATTTAGCGACTGAGTCGGAGTCTCAGTAGATCAGGCGGTTTTGGCCAGTATACTGATTTATTAAAACCCATTTGAAAGAATATTGTAAATACGAGAGACAAAGGGTTTTTAGTTTGAACTAGAAAGTACGTGTACTAAAACATCCGAAGCAAATTAAGTTTAATGAAAAGGTTATTTTTCAAAACTATATCCTAATGAACATGTTCTTTCAGAATTTAGTTCATCGAAAACAGTGCTCTGAAAATGTAATCGAGCGATATTAACGTGTATTCATCATTGATTAATTAAAAATGAATAGAAATTAATTTAAGTAATCGGTTTAATGCGTGTTCCAAATCAGTCGCTAATTGCATTTATTTATAAAATTTGAAATTTATTAAGAAAAACTAAAAAACTTTTTTATTCGTTCATTTAAAAGTTATTAACATATGAAAATTCTCTAGGTAGTGCTTTTTTTTAAACTATGTTTTTATATTAATTAATTATTAAACCGTTCAGGCAGGTGAAACTTTGCACTTGGGTGATAATACATGATGCAGCGTTAATGCATCGAGAATGCCAAATTATTTATAAAGAAAAATGTGAAAGGGAACTATTTATTTAAAAAAATTCCACTATGGTTTGTTTTATTTTACTTTATTATTTTTTATTTTTTTTTATAATTTTTAAAGTGGACCCACTCCAAGTTGAACAAACTGGAAAGTTCCAACGCTAATGAAGAGATTCATGCGCTTTGTTGGCTCATCCATATCCGTTCCTGCTCTTTGCCCTTCGTTCTCCATCCCCTACGTTATCTTCTTTTGTTTATGCAGTGACGTTGTTGTTGTTATTGTCTCTTGTGTCAAGTGGGCGGGTTAGAAGTTGTGATGGCAACCCATGAGCGCGGCAAAAATGGCTACCGAGTCTGCCATGGAAACTCAATCGATTAGGTGGCGAGGAGGAGGAAGCCGTTAGACGCCCTTCCGAAGATAATTTTGGAAGAAAATCTCAATAAAATCTTGCAAGCAACAGATGATAATTGCCTGGAAGAGGCTTAAATGTCAAATGGCGAAGGAATCAAAAGCTAAAAATAGATGGAATGTTTTTGATGTTGCAATAACGTTTAAAGCGGTCATTTTGGGGAATTTTCTTAGGTTGTAATTTTTGAAAAGCATTAGGACATTTACTGTTATTTATTTTTATTAATATGCATTCGAATGGATTCTTTTGCCGCCTAAAACTACCGGTAAGTAAATGGAATTTTGGGTTAAGGAAGAAAAACAAAACTTCGGAAGATGCTTCTTCTTAAAGCTAACGGCGATCTTGGCCTTGTTTGCCGTTTCTCCTTTTTACGGGTTTTTATTACGACGAGTGCGAGGTTACAGACCCTTTCTTTCCATCTCTGTGACATTGATAATGAAAACTGCCGAGGAATATTCTTTCCACTCCGCAAATAAAAAAAAACAAAACCAGAGCGAGCACATCCCGCATAGCATTTGCATTCCATTATGGAAAGGAGAGAAAGATGGGAAAACCGCTAAGCTCCAACACTCAATCCCCAACTCTATTTAATAATAATTTGTTTATTTTAACTGTTTAGTTTAATAATTTTTATGGATATTTAGGAAACATTTTAAAGGTTAATGGGTTTTTAATATAGTCTATATCTTGAAGTTATTGAAAGTCTTTGCAAAAATAACTTAACATGTAATTTAATTTTTTGATATGGAGTAGCGATATGAAAATTGCTTTAATAATCGTTATTTAACGAATTCTATAACGCGTGGAACGATTCCAAACTTGTATCCCAAAGGCCGAAGCTCAAAACTGGAGTTACTGTAAGTGTTAATTAAGATAAGAAAGCTTTCGTTTTAATTAACTTTTTTTTTTGCCTAAATTAATTATATTCAAGAATTAAGATACAGCTGATTGTAAGCTCGACAAGAGCCAAAATCTAGGATAAAAGAACCTCAGAATGGAGTTAAATTAAAAGTAACATCTATAGAAAAATAACTTATAGTGGAAGAAAATTTATTCTTGCGTATTTGTATTATTCTGCAAACAATATAATGTTACGTAGCAATGAAACCACCCCCAGCCGACGAGAAATACAGGCCTGGGCACTGAAAAGTCAGCTGAACCGTAACCACCGAGAGAGAAGGCCTCTGCGATGAAAAGTAATACATTGTTACGTCATCATAGTTAGGGCAAATATATGTCTTATTATTGGTAGAAATACGAATAACAATGCCCTATTTATGATGATGTAACAATGTATTACGTTTCATCGCAGAGGCCTTCTCTCTCGGTGATTACGGCTGAACAGAGTCATCTGAGTAACAATCCTACTTTCATTGTTTTCAACAACGAAAAAATACAGATTATTAAAATCCAAGACGGAGACAATGAAAAATTTATTGTTGCTGAGACTACTACGCTCCGGTGACTTTTGACAACACCACCTATACGCTGTCCAACGAAAGAAAAACTAGGCGTGTCTAATTAAATTCCCAATTTCAATTGTTAGACATTGTTGCTAAATAAAATTAACAATGATTAACAATTGAAATTGGAAATTTAACTGGACACGCCCAGTTTTTCTTTCGTTGGACAGAGTATAAAGAGAATGCCTGAGCGCGGAAACGTCATACATTGTTAAAACGTCATAGGTAGTCATCTCGAGGCCAACCAGATAACAAGGCCTGGAAGCGAAAAAGTCACCTCACCAACTGGGTGCTAGCAACAATCCAAACTTCATTGTCTCCATCTTGGATGTTAACAATCAGTGTTTCTCCTTTTGTTGGAAACAATGAAGGTTGGATTGTTACTAGCACCCAGTTGGTCAGGTGACCTTTTCGCTTCCAGGCCTTATCTCGTTGGCCTCGTAGTCATCTTTAATCGCATTTCTACCAATAATAAGCCCTAAATTATGACTAGGTATGATGATGTAACAATGCATGAAATTTTCGCGCTCAGGCTTTGAGTAGGGGTGGTGTTGCTTTTGAGCGCCGAGGCCTGTCTTTTTCGTCGGCTGCGGAAACAACCATATAATGTACTTAAATAAAGACTGTATTAATTAGAATTCTTTCAATTCACTTTAACAACTGCATTATGTAGCAATCTGTTAGCTGGTAACAAGAGTATGCTTACAGGCAGCGGTGGACTTATACATAAGCAGACTAAGCACGTGCTTAGGGCCCCGTTAGACTAAGCATGTGAATAGGGGCCCCCGAATCCTCAGAAAAACAGGATTTATACTGAGGAAGGTGTGAATTGCTTAGGGCCCCTAAAGGTATTATTAGTTCGGCCCTGCTTACAGGGTTTATAGTTTGACCAACGAAATATAGAAATTACTAAACTCTGACCAATTGAAATCGGATGTTTTCGTTGGACAGAGTATAATTTCAACTGTTAGACATTCTTGCAACAATTTGTCTAATTTTGAGGGAAATTTAAGGGAATCGTCCAGTTTATCTGTCGTTAGACAAACTTTAGATGCACACAGCAGTTAAGAAAATTTATAAGAATACGGCAATTACATTTCCTTTACTAGTGACAATTTGAAATACTCAGGTGAAAAGTCAGTGAAAAAGTTTTATTATTACTACTAGCTGTTGCCTGCCACCTCGTCTGCGTTAAGTTTAAAAATTCTAAACCGGAGCATAGATAAAAAGGTTGCTAAATATAGATATTTGCTTGTAGCGCCATCTGTTATTTGTTTTGTGAACTAAAGCAAACCTTGACCCCATGTAAGCTTGTATACCAACTCTGCTTCTAGACGGCGTATCGAGATATATCATACACAATTTTTTAAGTTACACTTAAAGCAATGCAACTGTGAAAACCGCATTATTTTTGTGTATTACTTTTTGCGTGATGAGGTAACAAACATACAAACAGACAAAAATTATAAAAATAATTGTTTAGGCTTCTGTTAGTGTTAGTAAAACCTGCCTCATAAGATTTTCTTAAATATTTACTATGTATAACAACCGTGTCGGTTACTGTTTTATTATAGATATATTTTGCTAGCAATTAGTAAACAGAAAAATTGTGAAGTCACGCTTTTAGTCAAACTCGGTTATGACAATCATGAAGAATTTTGGTTATTGTAACCACTATTAGCTATATCCGTAAAATGCGGTTAAACAGTTAAATTAATTGGTAAAAAAATTGCAATGAGTTTTATTTTAAAAATTTATTTGCTTCGGTTCCCCAGAAATAAATGACTACAAATATAGTGCATTTTGAGCTTCATATTGTGAACTCGTAATCACTTGTAATTCGCTATCTTTTTTAAAATTTTCGCATAAATTATTTTTCCTCATCGGACTTCTTCACCAATTTTAGCATGCATTTTGATTCAAGACAGGATTTCTGTAAACATTATTGATAAAATTAATTCAATCTTTTCCATTCTCGTTTAGAAAGCTTCGACAGATGTAAAATGAAAATGAATTAGAAATTATTAAATGGAAATGTAGATAATACTTACTTACTTACTTTTCAAACCCGCTTATCCGTTAGGGTCGCGGGGGCAGCAGCCCTATGAAGGATCTCCAGCGATCGCGATCTTCCGCCATCAGGCGCATGTCCTCCCTGGTAGTATCCAAGCGACTCGAACCCAGATTCTCCATGTAGTCTAGCCACCTGGTTCTAGGCCGACCCCTTGGTCTCTTACCCACCGGCTTGGAAAATAACAACTGCCTAGGAAGACTAGTTTGCGGCATCCGTATCACGTGGCCATACCAGCGCTACTGAGATCTCTCAATGCGGAGAAGTAGCGGCTCAACACCTAAAGATTCCCTTATTGTGCTGCTGTACACTCTATCTAGTAGGGTAATACCTGCCACACCTCTCAGAAATCTCATTTCGGCCGCTTGTACCCGCGATGTAGATAATGCTCCAAGCATAATGTAATGTTATTATCTGAAAGAAATGGATGAAAAAATGATTGTTTGGAAATGAAAAATTCTCGATCTGCGAGCTGGGTTCCCGCCCTATCATTGGGCCTCCATCTTGACTACCTTATAGCCTTTAAGAACACCTGGTGACAGCCTTGCTGTACCGTGTTCACGATTGCCCAATTGGTAGAAGCAATGAGCGTGATATTCGTGGTTCCTTTTCGAATCCAGGTTGTGGAATTTTTCCTTCCATTCTTTTCTGAAAATGAAAATGAATTATCCGAAAATCTGAAAACAAAATTATTCCCAGAATCAGCTGAAATGCTATATTCTGGTCTTCTATTCCAAAAACTTGCACTGCTTAGATTAAAATCGGCATGCAATAACATGCGTATTGCCTTTTTCACTGAGAAAATTAGAAACGCTTGTGAGGGAAGTAAAGATTGAAAAAAAATGCCATTTATGCTATGGATATCAAGTTTCAACACCGCATAAACAAGTCCACGTTTCCATAAAGTTTCAGACATGTTTCGTATTGTGATTATTATCAGGACGTATATCCTTGCACACTATTCTGTTTACCCATCCTTGATTCTTTTATTACCATAGCTAATATGAAAGAATTGCATAAAGCTGATATTTCTGATCCTGCAATTTTATATCTACTTAATTCTTACTTTCCCGCAATTATTAAGAAATTACATTGAAGAGCTTCGAACCCCCTATGATTTATCCGTCTTTTCTATGAGGTTTTATCCTTATCAATGGTTCGCTTATTGGAATATATTCCAGTTCTAACTCTTAATGAACTATAAATTGTTAAGTTCCAACGGAAGAAAAAGTTCCTCGACCTGGGTATCTTCTCTTTGAGTTGAATTATCAACAATTATTTGATGGTTAGGAGTAAGGAGGATTCTCGGCCTTCGAGTCGCGTGCTTGTGAGTTTATGGACTCATTGTGATAGCACTGTAGTTAGCTATCCACGATAGCTGTGATCCCTGGTTCGAGTGTAGATCGCGGAATTTTTCCTTCCCTTTTCTATATTGCAATTATGATATGCTTGAAGAATTTTCCTCACTTTCTTATTTTCTCTTAAATTGTCAGCATCTAAAATAATATCGAACTATATCTTGGAAGACAACATCATATACAGTATCACTAAAAAGAAAGATACATTATTAAAAAAGATATTAGTCCCACATGGACGCTGTTTTGTTTTTTTTTAAAGAAAAAAAAAAGATCATTTATAAAATTATATATAAAATTCACAATGTGTTATGGGGAATTTGCTCATAAGATCCGAGAACCTGCTTGTTATGACCGCGAAAATTTAATTGGAAATAAATCATTTATGAGTGTTTGTTCGTTCTAGCTGTGTTCGCTATATTCGAATTTGACTGTATTTCATAATTACTTCAGAAGGGAGATTAAAATCTACCTGAAATATCACGAGAATTGCATATGGAAAAACTTTTAAAAAAATTAAAGAATAAAAAACCAGATTAAATCTTTGAATCAAACAATTCTGTTCTAAGATGGTTATAAATTATACAAATTTTAATAACTATTAGAACGACGCAGTTATAAGGTAATTGCAAAAGAAAATCCTGTGTCTAAAAAATGTTAGCTTTTTTTATTATTATTAAGATTTCTAAGAAAAATGTTTTTTCATAAATTTCACAGAAACCTATAATTAATATTATTTACAGTTGCTAAATAAAAATGATTAGGATATGCCGAACGGAAGAGACCACTTTTCGGTTCATTTTTTTTTTTTTAAGAAAGTGGTTGAAATTTTAAAAAAATTTAGCAAAATTAAGCTCAAAAAATTTCAGAGCTCAATTTTATTTTTTTTTTAAACTTCAAAATGGCAGGGCGTTGGGGCATTAGTGACACGGAATCAGATAAAACCGTTTGACCCTTGAAATGGCTTCCTTCGTAAATTCTTATTTTTTTTAAATATTATTTTATTATTTTCATTTTTTTAACAAATTTCAAGTACTCGTTGCTTTTTTAATTATATGCTAGTTTTTGAACGTTGTAATTTGAACGTCCAAGTAATATATATAATGTCTTCAATATGACGTTTGCAATATAACGCCTTCTCAACATAATGACAATGTACTTTTAAAAAAGGATTTGAATTAGGCGTTCATTAAAGTTCATTAGTAAGTGTAATAGTAGGAAGTTAGAAATGGGTGAATTCTTTTTAATTTAATGTTACTGGTTAGTTCTTTGTTTTAATCGTCCAGTCTTTTCAGTCAATTCTCCAGAATCGCTTTCCCAAATTTATTCCACTTAACTTGGTAGTAGGTACTAATCATCGGCTAACATTATAAAGGGTGACCAGAAAATATAATTTTAAAAATTAACAGGCAAAAATCGATTCTAAGAAATTTACTCTTTCAGATTTCCTTAAGGAAATGTATAAAATTAGTTTGTATAATAATCTTTTCATGCAACGAAGAGTAAGATTGCCCGTGACTGTTTTTTTTTTAATAGAACGTTGATTGAAGGATGAAAACTTTTTTTCACATCCTTTTTATGCATAATAAGTATAAAAATCTGCATAATTCGCCGCTTAGGGGCCGTTCTTAAATCACATATCACTCTTTTTTTCATGTTTTATACTCCCGTCGTCCTCCTCTGTGGTCATTTGTAGTCATATTGATCGCCCCCCCCCCCCACCTTAAAAATCACCTAGTCAAAGAAATTAACAACCCTCCCTAGCGAAGGTATTCAAATGCAAATTTTTGATTTATTTTAAAATTAATTTGACCACTTGGTCATTACTTAATTCCCCTCTCTCCTTCTTGTGGTCATAAGTGGTCAAATCCTGGGGGCGTACAAAATTTTTATAAGCTATTCAAATAATTTGATACGAGTTAATCAGAAAACAATTGTGAGAATGAGAGTAATAAACAAGTGATTGACTGTATTTAGTTTTTATTTTTCCATTAATTACTCAATATATCTTTAAGGTTCAGGTTTACTTTTTTTTTTTTTTTTTATTGAGTTTCCTAACGCTACTTTTGCTGTACCTGTAAATTGTGCCAAATTGCATTATTCTTTCCAATTCTATATTTCTAATTTCAGTGCTCAGAGATAATTAGAATGCTTGTAGTCACTTTAGTAATTCCCAACTTAAAAAAGGCAATACAATTTAGTTAGAAAAGCACATGAATTATCCCGGAGTACCTAGTATCTGTTTGCGTGTAAAGGAAAGGAGGAAAACGCTAATCGCAAAGAGAGATCTGAAAATCTGGATACGTATTGTATTGGATCTGTCTTCATTTTGAAAAAAAGAGACTGAGCGCTAGCATATCTTGGAAGCGATAGCGTTGCTCTCAGATGAAGTGGATTCGTGTGTATTGTTGAGTAGTGAAGAAAGAAGTTGAGAGCGCAATAATACACATACAAATCGCGTTGGAGTCTTTGTATGGCTATATGTGCTCAATTTTTTTTCCTTTTCTCGGTTTATTTTGAAAGAAACAAAATTTAGCATTTTTCTTATTTTGCAAGCATCAATAGTAGCTTTAGATGAGTAACATATTTCAATTTGTTGGGAATCAGTGAGATAAATGCTCGTGTAGTTCCCGTATAAGTGTAACAGGAAAACTAAAACCTAAGATTCAATAGAATCGACTGGGAATGGCCCTTTATCATCATTTAATAACTTAATAGATTACCCTTTATAAAGATTTCAAGTCTCTCATCAAAGCTCTCATCTGTTTAATTAATTCTGAATTGACCGAACCAACCTAACTTAATAGCGTATAAATTATTCCAGTATTTAGCCATGCTAATGTTAATGCTTCAGATCTTTAATATTCATATACTATTGAAGTATAAAACGTTTTGGGCAAACCTTTCTTATTTTTCAGTGTAGCATGTGTTATTAGACGGTGAAAAGCTTGATGAGCTGCGATCAGATATTACCATCCGCTTTCACCATTGGCGGTGGATGCTCGGTGGTCCTTGATTCGATCCTTTATGTCGGAGCTGTTTTCTTAATGTTTTCTCTTATTGTATATTATTTAATGATTGGAAGCCATTTCTCTTAAAATTTTATGTGTTCTTCATTCTTTATATACATTAAATCATGTTAGCTATCTGAATGATCCCCTTGAAATGCCCGTATTTTCGTTCCTCCTCTGTTTTTGAATCAGGAGGCGGAGGAGAAATTGACTTTTGAGCTAAACGTAAGTATTGTTTTACAGGTGCCCATTTAAAGTGAAGGAAAATGTGTCACCTTTAACTGTTTGTGGTTTGCCTTCTTGACTTGTTCAGTTGGTTTTTTCGATAGTTGACGGATGCAACAGCTGGCCCCTACATCCATGTCAACACCCCACTGTGTGATACAAGTCCACACAATAATAAGAGTCTTCACTCCCTTGAACGCATTTGAATTGTCTCGCTGACAAGTTCGGCGTGGGGAAGGTGGAGAAAGGTTCTCCGAGGAGACAAATTGGGTTGTGAACCGTAGCAGATGTATTGATCTGTCTTCCGATAAATGGAGACTCTGAATTGACAATCTCGGTCCATTAAAGATGGACGACGCTCCTCCCCTATAGGGAACAGAAAACTTTGGTTCCATTATGTCTTCGTCTCAAAGGAGGAGGGATCTCGCAGTGTCATCTTTAATTAGAATCATTCGCGATTTTCCTGAAGCGGATTTAAGGAAACTGAAAGATCATTATTTATTGAGCTATCCTGTATAAAACTTACTCTCCCACCTTAAAGAAGACGGATTCCCTAGGAGCGGGATCCCTAAAAGCTTTGGCGGGGATAAGTGTTTGACGAGATAATGCCTTTGTTTACAAAGTGAAACTCGTATTTTCTTGAGGAGGTGGATAAGCTTGTGTACGTTGAGTGTCACTGCTGGTGATTGGATGTTAGATTTGAGAAAGCTGAGAAACAAACTCGCCGATGTGGATGAGAGATTTAAGTCTTGGTCTTTGATGCTTGCATCCGTAGAAAATCGTAAGATTATCGAAGGACAACAACACGACACTTTATCACGTTGAGTGTGTACTCGATAGTTTGTATTGTTCTTGTAATCGTTTAAAAATCCGATTTTACAAGATCTTTTGTTTTTTTCTCTGAAAATTTATTTCGACTTAAATTCGTAGCTTTTACTATTAAGAGAAAAATATAATTTTGTAAATTTTTAATTAAAATTATTTTTTTCATAATTTCCAATATTTGAACTTAAAAAATTATTCAATATTTAATCATAATTAAATATAAATATGCATCATATTAAAAACATTATTTAATTAGTGGATTCATGATGTTTGAATATTATCTTGACGTCTTGTCTGACTTCAATTAGCATAATAGGAAGTTTAATATGTGTAAAATGCAACAAGAGAATTGAAATGTGAATGAACCCGTGACCTCAGACATACGTCATAGATTGAATTTTTTTTCCGTTGTTGTTTTAACATCGCCAAGGTAAAATTTTAATACTTCAAAAGAACTTAGGAGATGAATTCTGATGAAACAATGTCTTGGTGGATTGAGTTCGAATCTTAATTGAAGATTATCTTAATATTTTGATGAGAAATTCACAGATGTTTACCTTAGGGAAGGTTTTTATTTTTTTTTTTCGTGCGAGTTTCCTTCTTTTTATTTTAATTTCAATTTATAAATAATGCGACCTATGAATTGAATTTTTTTTGTTTACTAAAAAGAAAACAAATGTCAACCTTAAAAAAATTTTCTTCAAAATTTCAAATATTATTAGATTGCTTCTTTGTAACACAGTTTTTCTTAAATGAATGTATTATTGTCTTTATATCGAAAGATTTCGTTTCATTTTTAGTTTTTGTGTTCGCATAGTTCTGCTCCCCGACTAATATACACATAAATGTCAAGAAAACGTAACTTAAGAATATTTTCACAACGTGCGCACGTTTGAACACGCATTTAGAAAATGTGTTGAACCGCCAGTATTTACAATAATAGAGAATGCGGAAGGCAAATAATCTGGCAGCAGATGGAACTGACGAAAAAAACGATGTCATCGATTGAAATAAATTTATTGAAAACAGTTCGTTTTACGAAGGTGGAGGGAAAAAAGTTAAGGTTTAACGGGCTGCAAGTGCAGAACGGTCTGTCTTACGTTCGAACTGTAAGAAATTCAAGAGTTTTGACATATGAAGAGTCTTTGAGGAAGACTTTCTCAAGACTGACGGAAATGGCCGAGCAGGAGCGGAGATTCGCCTTCTCTCTTCCGCCTTCTACAAGAGGCCGTATTGACATGTTTGCCCATTAGTGGACTGGACAAGCCATTGACGCTTCCGAAATTCAGTGGATATGGTACCAACTTCTCTTCTGTGAAGGAGTCGACTTGCAACACAAGATGAACAATTCATCTATCTCTGAATGGCGTATTAGTGAAAGCGTATATACAGGGTGTCCGAAAGGTCCGCACTATAATTGAAATTATAATATTTAGTGTTTTGTTCTGTCTGGCTTGATGAAACTTTTCCTGAACACTGGATTAATCACAGAGGACCTGTTGAATGGACTCCACGGTTGCCAGATTTAAATCCAATGGGTTTTTCATTCTGCGGTTATCTGAAGTTAGGGTGAAGATTGCGATTTGGCCCATCTACGCACCAAGATTGAGGACGAATACCATGCCATAGACAGTCATTATGGTCCCATGTTATGAAACAACCTGAAATTCCGCCTATAGCCCTGTCTGGAATTGGACGGAGAACGTAGTGAATAAACACTGTGATTTCGTCTGTAGTGCGCGACTTTTCGGACACACGGTAGATTAATAAGTGCGTTTAAGCTGTAAGATCTAATTTATTTCTCATATAAAAGCTGAAACTACCCTCACTTCTCAGCATAGTAATGCTGAAGTTGTACACATTTCATAACCAAGACGGCATTCGCTCAATGAAAGATTCTTTTGAGGTCTGTCGAATCCTCTGGAAAATTGCTGATGCAGGAGCTGAAAACGAATATTCACAGAGACTTTCTAACGAATTAGGAAACCCAAAACTCTCGCTAAGTGCAAAGCCAGATAATTAAGGAGCACGGGAACCACTTAAAAATTTATTGTCCCGAAGAAGGCCCACTTACGAGCAGGTGCATTATCATGATGGAAGAGCATGGCTGGGCAATTTCCGGAATTTTTGCCGTAATGCTAGAAGAAACTCCGTCTTCAAATCGTCTCCGAAGGAGACCAGAAAGAAACTAGCGATCTTAAAACTTTTGAGTACGCACATCACTAAAGAAATGATGGCAGTTAGGATTTATGTACAATCTGCGGCATATTGAACACAAGACTTGTACAACTATTACGATTCAACAATTGAATATTTTAACCAATCTGGAAGCTCTTTCAACGTGCGCAAATTCGTGGCATATTTGTTCTAATCTATATTAGGAGAGTGCCATGACGAGTCCCTAATTTTTTTGAGCTGAATGACTAGTGCCTGGTGCAAAGTAACGTTGATTGCGGCCAAAACCATAGCAGAATCACCTTCATACGGGAAAATGGGAGCTTTCCAGAACGATGGCCATGCGATATCCGTTAAGACTGCCATATTCGTTCATCTTATAGATGGATTGGTAAAATGATCCTTGTGGTATTACATTGTAATATTTAAATAGGTGGACGCCATGTCCCGTTATTGTATGCATCATTGAGTGCGGAGAGAGTTTAATAATCTTTTATATTCCCGTTTGAGCGTCTTCCGTGCTTTAATTCATCAATTCTCGAAAGTTTACAATCTTTTTTTGCTGAGTAGGCGTTTGAATTCTTCGACGAGGAACAATTGCGGCGAGCCCCTTTGCGCTGGGGCGTCCAGGCGTTGCGAATGGCGAACGCTTAATGAGCGTAATGAGAAGTTAATTTATTTGTTTCATGCGTTTGGTTTATTTCGTTCGGCCAAGTGGAACATCCTTTTAGGGCATTCTTTCCTTTTCTTTCTTTTTCTTTTCTATGCTAAACGAATTGACGTTTGTTTTTTTTCCCGGTCTTAATTAAATGGACTTTAAAGTGAGGCAAGTGGATTAACGTTATGAAAACGGCAGACAGTTTCTTTGTTGGAGTTTCTAGCTTTTTTTCGTGTACGTCTGAGGGCTTAGAACGGTTGTGGAGGAATCTGAAGGATTAGAATTGGTATCAAATAAACCGTTTAATTAAAGTGGATAAAGCAAACCAATGATTTATGATTTTAGTTTAGGTCTTTCCGTTCATCCACATAATTTTGTGTTTTTAAAAGTAACAGCATAAGAAATATTTACAATAAAAGGATTTCTAAGATATATTGATTCTTCTTTTTTTTTTATTTTTTTTTTATTTTGACATTGAAGAATGAATTTTGAGATCAGAGTTAGTGATGAAAGTCGCATTTTATTGTGTTTATTCAAATATCATTTCTTTTTTTAAAAAAATACTTAATTAGAAAATACTCAATTTCTTGGAACGTAAACATTCCCGAACATAAAATATGTTATTTATTAATGAATGATTACTACTTGCACAACCATAGCTCTTCAAGTTCTTCATACGTCTACAATTCACTGTTCATCTACGAATATTCAGATCTTTTCTTTCAATACGTTTTCTTCAGCCTCTGCAACCGTAATCCTCAAGTTCTTCACATTTCATCCATTTAGCGTTCATCTACAAGCTCTTCAAGTCCCTTCAAAAGTTTCATACTTATTTATTGGTGAACTTTAGTTTATTTTTATTTATTAATTTATTTTTTCCATTTATAAGGACTACTCATATAAACAACATATTTTAATAAACATATACTACTTCATTAATTAATGTATAAGGCAAGTCAAAATGATGAACCCGATTTCAGAATTTACTCTGAAATCTAATGAATTTATGGCATTGTGAGACATGAGCTACGAAAGGTAAACGTTCAAAGCTTAGAGATGGAAGGAACGAAACCACTTGTCCACAAAACCAAATTTTAAATACCATAGCTAATGTATACATTTCGGCTACTAAGTAGCCATCTTCAGTATGAATCAGAGTTATACAATTCGGATATAGCTATTTATATGAGAATGGGTCCAATCAGGATACTTCAGAAAAATGTGGACTCCTGATTGATTACATGGTAAGGATTTAAGATTACAAAAAACGAGGACCTAATAGAGAGCTACTAAAGTGGTTAACAGTACAAGATAAAAAGAAAACTTAAAGAGTTGATTGGTTACACGCTTAATTAAGTCACATGAGATAACAGGGTCTTCCATTGGGTTAAATCTAGGGGATCTCCATCACGATTCATCAACTTGTCGGGGGCACTCTTTGAAATTTCTAGGGATTCCAGAAAATTTAATTTTCTGGGGTCATCCACAAAATGGAAGATATGGAAATTTTCTTTTTTTCGCTCCATACCCTGTAGTCAATATATGTTCGGCGAATGCCGATTTTTCTGGCTTATAGTTTTTGATACAGCTGAAGTGTTCTTTGATGCGGGTTTCTATTCTTCTCTTACTTTGTTCCACATATTTTAAGCACAGGAACCACACTGAATTTCATATATTCCTAACTTTTCTGGAGCGTCTATTTTGTCTTTGGTGTCGCCAAGAAGATGTTTCAGGGTATGGCTGCTTCTATAGGCTACGTAGAGGCCAAACGTTTTACAAATCTTCTCAAGGCCTTTCGTTAATTTTCGGTTGTATGGAAGACAAATAAATTTACGTTTTTTTTTTTTTTTGATTTCCTTTTGTGAGGGTTGTGACTGTTTCCAGTTTTTTCTTGAAAGTGTGTTTCTTGATCAGTTTGTCTATTATTTCAATCTTGTAGCCATTGAAAGTGGCGGCTTCTTTTATCTTGAGGAACTCTACATTTTACTTTTCTTCAGACTTGGGTATGGTAATAGCTCTGTTTATCATGTGATTGAATGCGGCTAATTAATAGCCAAAACAGTGGTTTGAATTTGCTTTGATATAAGCTGGGACATAGTTGGGTTTACGGTAGATTTCGAACATTAGTTTCCTTCCATCTCTATGTATTATTAAATCTAGGAAGGGAAGTGAATTTTCTATTTCTTTCTCCACAGTGAAAGAAATGGACGGGAACATATTGTTAAGATTCTTCTCAAGTTGGTCTAATTCGTCAATGTCACAAACAGCAAAGATGTCATCCACGTACTTATACCAGATTTAGGGAAGTAGGGTAACGTGGATACAGCCTGGTTCTCTAAATGATTAAGGAATAAGTTTGCTAATGCTACTCCCCATGGGGGTTCCTTTTTTCCATTTTATAAAAATTCCATTGAACGGGAAATAATTGTTGAAACGGCATAATTTACTGAGGAGCATTAAGTCTTTAAGATGTAGGCATTCTTCGAGAAGAACAATGGTTTCATCTATTGGGATATTTGGAAACATAGAAACCACTTCCAAAGAAACTAGAACATGGTTGTCGGGGATGGAATAGTTTCTTTGGACGTAGTTTCTGTGTTTCATATTAACTTCAGAGCTTTATTAACTTCTGCTTAAAAGGGAAGTTCCAACCAAAATAAAAGTACGGCTGGATATCTTTAAATTATGTTGCTAATTCATGATATGGCGAAATTTTCTAACAAATATTAGGTAGTAATTAACACAAACACAAAACACACGCACTGTATTGCTCGCGGAGGTAATTTCTGATGCGGTCGATGATGCTTCACAGGGGCGCGGCAGAATACTAGGAAAGAAATAGCACCAAATTCAGACCGCATGCAGCGCATTAACACCGTTACCGATATTGCGATAAAATATATGATAACATTTCATATGTATTTTCGTCGCTGCTGACCTTTTTTCTTTATCTGTGTGGAGGGATATCGGAGTCAGGTTCATACATGTAGGGCTTTATCAAACTTTTTTTTCCTCCATCGTTTAAATTTTTATATAGCTTTTCACCAACACGTCTGCAATAGGGAAAACGCGCTCTGGTGACCAGACCATGGATGAAGAAGATGTCTTCTTCATCCATGGACGAGACCGCTTAGCGATGTCCGTTGAATGCGTCATCAGATCGCATCACCGCGCTATTTCTCTCCATGCGCGCATCAAAGAGTGCCTAATAATTTCCAAATTTTAGAGATTGATATCGATCTATTGTCGAAACAAATTTTACCTTTGAGATACCCTTTAAGATTGCTAAATTTTAGACACAATTCTTATTTGGTTGGACTTACCCTTGAAACGTTTGATGCTGCTACAAGTGGTTTTCAATTGCAGGAGAATTGCACCACAAATGTGTTGCATTATTCATGTTAAAGAAGGAAAACCTGAAACCGTAAGGGTAAACGAGATAAGAAATACCAGAAAAAATCTCTGCCTTCATTCATTCCCAAAGGTAAAATTGAGACTGAAGATAAACTTGTGAATAAAGAATGTGTAATCTAAGAGAAGGGGAGGGGATTGTAAATGCTAGAATCATTTTCATTCGTTGAATCTGAACAGAAGAAACCAATGGGTAAAAGAAATCAGACGAGACACCAGCGAAAACCTAAGCTTAAATAAATCGGACAGAAGAGCCTCTGGGATTGGCCCTACGTTAGCATTTTTACAACTTATTAGATAATATCAAACAAAACAAGGACAGAAACCACAATTCGACAAATGAGATTTTGAACCATGGATGTAATTTCGAAAACACTGTCTTCTTTATCACCGCGTAAATTGGGAATGCATTGTGTGACTACTGTAACTATACAGGGTGTTTTTGAATTGAGTACAGATTTTTTGGGAGATGATAGAAGAGGTCCTTAGCAGTATTTTTTGTCATATGAACATGGGGTCCCCGCAGCTCCGTTTACTTACAATAGTGCATTGAACAATCAAATGACACCGGGACGCAGTGTGCGTTGGTAGGCCTAGATTATTTTATTTTTAACAATTAACACAAGCAATCTACTGTGTGTATGACTTTTACAGTAATTGTTCGAAATGACCGCCATTTGCTTCATAGCACAATTCGCAACGCCTTATGATGGATTGATGTACGCGTGGAAACAGTTGATTTGCACGGTCGCTGATGTCATCTGCTGCCGCGACAACACGAGCCGCCAATTCTTCTTCGGTATCTACGGGTTCGGAATACACCATTGATTTTATGCTTCGCCATAAAAAAAAAATCCATCGGCGTGAGATCTGGCGATATCGGTGGCCAAGCAACTGGTCCGCCACGACCAATCCAACGACCAGGATATGTCTCATTTAGGTAGGTAATCTGTAATTGCTCTTGTGTAATGCGAAGGTGCGCCGTATTTACATATGGACTAATCGTATTTTACAAAGGGGGTTGGATACCATGGAATCTCCTTGACGAAGTTTGTCCTAAGACTTTTCAACAAACAAGCACGTGCACCTTGAAATTCCTTTGCAAACAATTACTTTAAAAGTTATTACATTAGATTGCTTGTGTTAACTGTTACAAATAAAATAATCTAGGCCTACCAACGCACACTGCGTCCCGGTGTCATTTGATTGTTCAATGCAGTATTGTAAGTAAACGGAGCTGCGGGGACCCCATGTTCATATGACAAAAAATACTTCTAAGGACCTCTTCTATCATCTCCCACAAAATCTGTACTCAATTCAAAAACACCCTGTATATAACAATTAATAACCAATCAGGTAATTTTACAAAGAATAAGAGGCCAACCGAAGAAATACGAAATGTGATAAACAGAAAAGCAAATAATAACCAATCAGGTTATTTTACAAAAATTATAAACACTAATTATTATTGCAAATAAGGAAATGCTAATTAAGGACACGTTTAGCAAATTGTAACTATTAAGTAAATTTCCAGTAAATTGTTTATTTTAAATTTCCATCGATTCAAAGAAACGCAACAACTTCGGGTTCCTAGCAGCATGGAGACAGTCAATCAATTCCACATCAGAATTATGACCCTTCCCTAAGACACTGTCTGCGAAACAAGAAACACCCAATTTACAATTTTTGATCGTGAGTTTGTGGGATTCCTTGTTCAATATGTGGACTCTGTAATTGCGGGAAGGGAATTAGGGGGCACATTTTTATGTCAAAAATTGTAAATTTGGTGTTTTTGCTTTCGTAGATCATGTCGCAGAGGAGGGCCATAATTTTGATGTGGAATTGATTGAATGTCTCCATGCTGCCTTGGAACGGAAGTTCTTGTGTTTCCTCGAATCGATGGAAATTTGCAATTTAAAAAAATACTGGAAATTTACTTAATAGTAGGACTTGGGATTGTTTACAAAAATACTGGCCTGTCAGTGATTGTTTACAATTTGCTAAACATGTCCTTTCTTAATTACCATTTCCTTATTTGCTATTGTTAATGTTTTTAATTTTTTATGGTTTTTATATTATTTACATTTTGTATTTCTATGATTGGCCCCTTATTCTTTGTAAGATTAATCTGATTGATTACACTGTACAACAAATTTGAACTTATTTTCTGTCCTTTAGATAAAAGTATGTGATTCTGTATAAACAAAAGGTGCTTGATTCATATATCAAAACCAAAATTGTCCACCACGTACCGTTTTTGTAGGAGACCCATTTCTCAGAGAAATGCAACAGAGGCTTGATTATAGAAAACAAACACTAAAATGATTTTTTTGACCGTTTCCTCTTGTAGGCATCTGTTGGTGTGTCCCTGATAACAGACCAGCAGTATTCAGCTAGCATACTTCCATTCCATCGTTAAGTTCTGCCTGTGTGATTTCATGATGTGAACAAGTCATAGATGTAGATGGTTGAAAGTCAGGATGTTGATGGTTTGGGTCATCGGAGGTGTCTTCCTCTGAATCAACATTATATTTATCTGGAGCTTTAGGTATAGGAAGATCTTCAGAATGAGGAAATGCTCGCATAGCGCTTCTATGTGCGCTACAATATAGATAACGTAAAAAGCTAAAATGTGGATTTTTTGGAAAATGGTGCGTGATAACAAAAAATAATTACAGATTAGTTATTTTCAGCCAAAAATATGCAAGAAACACATTTTCATCTAAAGGACATTTTTCATGTTATACAGTGTATATAATTGTTATACCGTGTGTTTCAAAAGTTCCCGAACGCAGGAGATGACTTTCCCTGCATTACGTACTGTTGTGCAGGTATGCTGAAGGGCTGATAGACAGGAGCCACTGTCTCTCAACCTCTTTTTTTTCAATTAATGGCTGCTCCCACTCGTTACGAATCCCGCTATTTATTTTACATAAATGCAAGTACGCGAATATGAGAGTAAAATTAAAGGATAAAGTAAAAAATACTAGAAATTTATACCTACGGTATACAGTATTAAGCTTATACCGGTACAGTAACAGTTTAAAAAGCGTTTATTCCGTGAAAACAAACAAATGAAATACAGTATGCAAGAACGAGCAGAGATGGTTCTCCTTTGCGCGAGAGGGAATTTGGCGTTGCACAATGCTGCCGACGAATTGCCCGATATCCTTTGGGAATGTAGAAATAAAATAAACACATTTGAGAAACTTTGCCACTATGTAAAAATGATTTTATGTAATTTATTTCAGCACATGGTTTATTTTAGTGGTTGGCCGAACATTACTCCTGCTGTCATAGGTTAGGATTTCCCTACATACAGAAGGGGCAGTTCGGGAACTTTTGAAACACACAGTAAATAGTCACACAATGTAGTTCTGATTTACACGTTGAAATGTACATCCGTAGCTCCAGATTAATAATCTCGTTTGTTGAATTGTGGTTTGAAATTCCACAGCCTGGGTGTGAAAAAAAAATCCTCTTAAGCCCTTTCATTTATTAATCTTTAACGATTTAAAACGCCAATAGAAAAGATAGTGAACTGAGTACTGCTCCAACCAGCCCTAAGGACTTGTAGATAGCGTTAATGCTTCCATGGCCACAGTGGCGCAATTGGTTGGCGCGTCTGCACGGTGAGCAGAAGGTTCCTGGTTCGTACCCAGGCTGTGAAATTTTCTTTCCTATTTTCATCAATAATTTCAACATCTGAGGTTTGGCGTGAAAAAAATCCTCTTAAGACCTTTCATTTATTAATTTTAAAGCATGTTTGGTGATATTTGAGAAATGAATCGCAGTGTTGGTAGATTCGTTCCATAAACTGTTGGTTCTTATAATCGATGATTCTTTAAAACTGTATTTGATTCGATTGACATTTAGGTATATTGCATGGAATGGACCAGTTTCATTAAGTAGTATATAATGGAAAAGAAAAAAAGGAGATGGTTCGTGTCGTGTAAGCATCGTTGCAGCCGTGTGGTACAACTGGCGCCGCGATCGCCAGAACTAATTCCGCAGAAGTTCATAGCAAATGGAAGTCAGAATTTTTTTTTTTTTTGCCATCTAACTTTGGACACAACGATATTCGTTGTGAATTTTGGTGTCTTACTCAATTGTGCTAAATTTTGAAACTATACTTTCAGGTGTGAAGTTGCAAGCAGAGTATACAGCATAGATTGAGGCTATGACAAGATGCAATTAAAAGTCGACAAAATATCAAAGATGTTTTGCATACCAAATTCTCTGTCGAAATGGAACCTTAAAAATAGTTTTGGAATTTAAAACTTTTTAAATTTAGAGGGCCTCGAATTTAATACAAACTCCTTAAGGAAGACTTTTGCCTCGAGGTTGTTCTTAAATTATGCATTAAATATATTTATGGGTTTAATTTCAATTATATCCAACGCTCCGTTCTCATTTCTTCCTATTAACGTAATTTTGGCCTTGCAGTGTTTTATTTATCATTCTTTTATTCCTGTTAAAGTAGTTAGTTCAAAATTAGCTCTCATTAAAGTATATCCGTGCCGACGAGCTCTACGAGGCTTTTCTTCGCTTGTCTTCTTTGAATTTTAAATTAAAATTCGGTCGAGGTTTCCATTTCAATTGAACGAGATGTTTCCAAAAGTATAATAGAATTCTATTTTAAGAAAACTTTTATTTTCTCCTCTTTATGTTTTCAAGCATTCGTGTCGTTCGTGTTCGTTCCCATTCGAGAAAGCTGATCTTTCCATCAGGAGAAGTGGGTCGCCCAATTCATAGCGCTTGGAAATCATCATCAATTCAGTGGAATTTAATCATTTCTATTTTTCTTGGTCAGACATCCTGAAGGATCTAGCTTTCTTCATATCGCCTCTCATTTTGTTTAGCTTATGATCAGTTATACCGTCACAAAAGAGCTGCTTCTACTTTTTTTTTTTTTAAATTTCATTACTTACGGCAATTATATTTCAGGGCCAACTCGTTGGAAAAAAAATTTCAATTTGTAATTTCTTTTTTATCATTGAATTTTTATGTATTAGCATTGGCCTTATCCTTTCTTTGTGAATGAATTTAGTTTGAAGTGAATTTCGTGGGAAAGAAATAGATTTGGAAATTTGTAATCTTGCGTGACTAAAATTAATATGAAATATTTGTATTGTAAAAAAATGGTCTTGTTCTTTTTCCCATATTTTTCAATTTCGTCGTGTTTATAACCAGGTACTAATGAAAAATGAGGGGGTTTTAAATATAAAATGCAAACGAATATTCGCCTTAAGAAAACTGCCTCAGAGGACTTAGGAAATGCAAGCTTTACGAAGCTAATACACTTCTCTAGCAAAGCTTTGCAAAGATATCTTTGATCGTAGTCTTCTTAAAACTATCAAAGATACGCTTTACCGCAGTAATACACGAATATAAGATAGCCAAAACTGTGCATACTAAGGTAACAAAAGAAGATAAAAGAGTACTATTCCCCAAAAAGAATTTTAAAAAACAAAACTCATATTCTACATTTCGGAGTTGTCTCCTTCATCAGTGAGAAACAACAAGTGAAAATAACAGCTAACAAGGCCACTATATATATAATAGCAGTTAACCAATAGGGAAATTATTTGACAATGAAAGAAGTTAAAGGCAGTCAATCAGCTACTAGTATAAGACCATCCTTGTTAATCAGCAGCTGATTGGATGGCCTATGCTTGGCAGTTTGAACAGGTTCTAAGAAAAGTTACTATTCATCTTCACTAAGAGTGGGTAATTTTAAAAGAATCTGTCGAGAAATTAAGGCTTTCTTGTAAGATGTGGTCTGCAAAAGCGGAGATACCACGTTTTCCATTTTTAATATCGAAGGTATGTTCCTTCATTCTGGTTTTTACCCCCTCATTTCGAATGTCCCAGATAAAACCAGAATGAAGGAGCATATCTCCTGCATTAAAAAGGAAAACGTGGTATCTCCGTCTTTGCAGAACACATCTTACAAGAAGGCCATAATTTCTCGACGGGTATTTTCAAAATTACCGTCTCTATTAAAGATGAATAATTGCTACTTTGCTTAAAATCTGTTCAAATTGCAAATTATAAGCCATCTAATCAGTTGCTGGATAACGACGAGGGTCCGGTATCAGTTGTTGACTGGATTCCTTTAGCTTCTTTTATTGTCAAATAATTTCCTTATTGGTTAGCCGTGCCATATACAGAGTGTTTCTGAAAGGTCTGTACAAACTTTCATGATATGTTCCAAGGTCCGAAAATGTCATTTGAAAAGAAACAAAAAGTGAAAGTAACTGGTAATAAGACCACTCTACCGGTTGTTTTGTACGGTCTGTACAAACTCTCAGGATATGTTCCAGGAACCAAAACAAGCAAAAAAAGTAATATGAACATGGAGTCGAAAAGGTTTCTTTCTAGATTTAAGACGGTTTGAAGAACCTTCTGAAGAAAGTTGTTCTTTCTTCAACATCAGATTCGAATCGTTCTTGAAGCAACATCGTTGGCTATTAGCTTCTGAATTGCCCAATTGTTGATATGCGCCTGGTATTTCCATCCGTCATATACCTGATATTTTCCAACGGGTTCGCCAATACATGCAGCGACGTCCACAGGCTTCCTTGGAATCTGACGGAGGTCATTTTGAGCATTTGCTATAGCAAGTGTATTGTTTTATTATACCGTAGAAATAAATCGCACAGTTTGCAACTCCTAGATGTTTTAACATTAATTTCGTCCACTGCAGGACACATAACAATTATAGCTCTAGAAAGAAGCGTTTTGCTTCATATGACATTTTCTGCTTATTTTAGTCCCTGGAAAGTAGTGGCCTCATTACCTGTTATTTTCACTTATTGTTTTTCACTGATGAAAGAGACAGAGAACTCCGAAATGTACATATCAGTTTTGTTTTTATAAAATTCTTTTTGGGAAGTAGTGGTTTCTATTTTCGTTGGTAACTTTTCTTTTTTAAGTGCTTTACCACTTAACAGTAGTTCTGTATTCTCTGTGTTGAAGACGTTACGGAAGCACACCGCCGGAAAATGTCCACAACTGCCTCCATCTTAATCATTACGACAGTGACAGGTTATTTTACCCAACTGCTATCACAAACTATAATTTAGTGCTTGCGGCTTTCTCCTTTATTTGAAGTCTGAACGGATTTCAAAGTCTCGGAACACTCGGAGTGGGTTCCCTCTTCGAATTAATGATGCTTGTATATTCCGTTTCATTTATTTTAAAATTCTAGGAGAAGCGGCAGATTTCTTCATTATTAACAATCAGGAGAACTTTATCCAAATATATGGTAACTTTGTTATTCTTAATTCAAAGAGAAGTTAGCACAGAAGAATATGAATGGACGTATGGCGCTTCAATGTCACGCGACCTTCATTAACGTTGTCTCAAAACTTTTTGAATTAAATTTACATTTCTCTTGAAGCCGATATAGCCATTTGGATTTTTAGAATGCATTTGAGGTTATTTATGTAAGAGAGAATCTGTTTTAATATTTTGCATCGTGACTCGGGTATCGTATTTCATGGTCATTTGAGAATGTATCTTGAAAGAGAAATGCCCGATTTCTAAAACCCTTTTCTGTTTCTTTTTAGAAACACTAAGATGGGAACTTTATACGGACAGGTTCATTAACTTTGTGGGCAACAGTTAATTTTTCAGCTGAAACTTATTTTATCATTTTGTTTGTAGCATCGTTTTTGTACTTTATTTGATCTTATAACAAGAACTTCTAGAAAATCTTAATTCTTGGAATAAGTTATGGCCAACCTTGTTTTTTTTTTTTGTTTTGTTTTTTTACGTTTTCTTAGTGCAGTTACATGTAAGTTTCGTTTTATTTGAGATTATATGAAACTTGGTAGTGTGAAAAAATTTAAACCGTGCATGTTGAATGATTTTGGAATGCTAAACATCTTGGATACAGGAGACCAAAACCCAAGTTAAAATTCTTAGCCGAGAACTCTTACGATAGAATCACGTGAAAAAAAATAAAGGCACGTTCCTAGTTATTTGAGATCGGTTGAAGAATTTTTTTTTAATTATTTTATAGTTCACTTGGTGTCTTTTGCAACTGTTTTAATAGTTCCATGAAGTTAAAGACTAGAGATCTTTAAAGGGAGAATCTTTCAAAAGAGTGAGCTAATCTTTGAAAATTTTGATTAGATGATCATTGTATTTATTGGTTAAAAAGTGATAATAGATTTAAGTTTGAACTAAATTGAAACGTATTTTAGCAATTTTTTTAATGAAACACACGAGAACGGTTTATTTATTTATTTATTTTTTCCTTCCTACATTTCTAACCAAAAAAATTCTTTTCTTTTAAAAAATAGTATTTATGGTTCCAGTTTCTCATCAGTATTTCTGGTAATGAATATTGATTTATGATAAAAAGATGAATTTGCTGTTTTTAGAGGTTAAAGAAAATTGTTTTATATAATATTTTGCTTTTAGAGGAAAGTCATACTCCATTCCTCCCATTTAATTTTCTTTGGTACTTATGTTTAGTTAGGCTTTCAGGGTCAGAACACCTGTTATTTGGAAGAATTTTGATTTATTAAGATATCTATTTATAATACAATAGAAACATCCAATGAATATTCTCAAAAAATTCCCACGATTATGGTACACCTGTTTTCGTTATTCCAGTTGCCCTTTCCCACATATGCCTTAGAAAGAAAAAAAAATGTCTTAAAAAATAATCTCAGTTATTTCCAGAAAAGTTATTCAGGATTTAAACATGTATCATTGTAAGTTCTTACTGCTAGAGAGTGGACTAAAGCAAGGTTAACTTTTTTGCTTAAAATCTCTAAGTGCAAGCTTTCTAGCAGATGCATAGCGACTGAAAGCGACAAATTAAAAATAATATACTTAATTATAAACATTTAATAATTATTATTATTTTAGGAAGAGGGACTTAATGAAGGAATATAATTAATGCTGATAATTAATGAAAGAAAGGATCCGCGAGGTTTTCATCCCCCTTTTCCATTTCTAAAGCTTTTCCAAGAAAAGAGGATAATCTGAAGATGTGACCTCTCAAGAGACAATAATTTCCATAATTTACTTTTTTAAAAAGTGTTTAGAATTTGAAGGAGGAATTAAAAAAAAAACGAAATTTAAATAAGGAAGAAATTTTACATAACATAGGAGGGAGTGCACTCGCATGGATGGGAACAAGCGTCATGAAGAATTTTTATTATTTTTTTTTTAGCTTTTGTTAAAATAAGGTTGAATGAAGTTTCTTTGTGAATGGGGGAATTCGTTGTCTTTTCTTTATTTTTTTCTAGAGAATGAAAGATAATAGGAGAGAGAGAAAAAATTTTAACGCAAAAAAAGTAATTCTGATCCTTTCAGTGTTTGTTTGCTCTTCCGTATTTCGATGCCTGCGTAACATGCTGGCCTAATTCTTAATAACAACCACATTTTAGGAAAGAGATGAATAAGAAGAATTTAAATCTGTTTCAGTCGTGATTGTGACTCCTTTATTTATTTAGTGATTGATTTCTGTTTTGTGGAATTTCTTTTTTAGAGAATTCAAAAGAGAGCTTACTACAGCTCAGTTTAAGAAATAATTCTTATGGGAAAAAGCATCTTAATTTATTGTACATGAAATAAAAAAAATATGGTTTTTTAAAGTAATCTTTCCCGAGAAAAATTTTCACAAAAAATGCATCTTAAAACATAAAAAAATGTTTTCCCTTTTAACTTATTTTAGCTGGAAATAATATGATTACGGTATATAGCTCTAAACAGCAAATTGTTTATAGGGCCTGTTTAATTGACGCCTTGGAAGTTTATAGGTCATAATAACAGAGTTCGAAAGATTATACCAAATTGTATATAGCTTTGCGTTTCGTTACCGGAATTATTTCATTTAATTTGAATAAATTTTTCCGAGTGAATATAACACATAACTCCTGTATGAACCTTGTTGAACAAATGTTGCTGGGTGGTTGGTAATCACTTATAGCAGATAGATTTTTATATTATTATGCTGCTGCTCCCATAGGATATATATTAGGATTATTATTTGTTTTGTGGACAGAGAATATTAGGAAAAATAAAGTAGCATGTATTCAAACTAAAAGCACCTTTTGTTCTATTATACGCAACGTTTATTGGGAGTTGTGTCCAGGATGTGTAAACATTTCTCTTAGGGTTAATATAAGATTAACTTAACTCTGATCATTTGCTTTCCAGTTAGGGTTTGTTTAATTTTTTTCATTAAGTAGACCGATCTATATGCAGTAGTTTAATAATGAGGTCTTCATAATGATTATAACAGTTCTACTAGAAATAGAAGAGTTATTAATTACTTATTCCTTAATAAAATCATAATAATGTCAGGACCTTCTAAAAATCTATTTAACTTCAGATTTTTAAAGACACTTCCCAGTTTTATAGTTTTTAAATTCTCCCTTATTATCTGTCTACTCTTTAAGTCGTTTTCTGCCTTTTTTGACTTCCTACCTCTGGAGTAGTGCAAACTATAAAAGTAAAGGACATACCTAATATGTCAAAACCATTATTTTAATATTTTAGAATTGTTACTACGGGTTCATTAGAGTTATTTAAGTTGTTGTTCAGGAAAGTTAAATTTTAGAAAATATGCGAGTCTTTATCTTTATATTTGAAGATGCCCTTGAAGATGCGTTTTATCCAAATGAGAGCATCAACGCCGCTTGACTAATAATGTTTGGCGGTCTTCTTTACCTGTGGAATGTGGACGGTGAATCCAGTTGCACGGGAATCGAATCCACGTCCTAATTGAATTGCTTAGCGAGGAAGGAATGAATAAGTAACGGCAGTTAGTGGAAGTTCTCCGTTGCTTTCTGGTTTGATAAAGATGAAATTGACGCATTTGGGTCAAGGTGAACTCTTTTACATTTCAAGGCTGATATACTCGCTATTTACTTAAAGTCTGTCACCTACTTGGAATTTGTCTTTTAATTCAATTAACATTTGGTCTAATAGTAGTCGCTTGAATTGGGTATAAGTTCATTTGTTATGCTTTCATTAGCTTTGCGTTCGTTCTTCCCACATATTTATTTATTTATTTATTTATTTATTTATTTATTTATTTATACATACATAAATAACTTAGGCAAACCCTCAATGGCCAGTATGGACATAACCGAAAATTAGGTCATTGAGGGATACCCGCAATAAGTAACGTTTTCATATAACACAAAAAATAGCTAAACAAAACAACAAACAGTAAAAACTAATTAATAAACAATCAAATAAGGTTACTATAATTACAATAAACAAGGATAGGAATATACAAATACAAAGGGTAATGTAATTAAACCTGATATTCCAGTGACAGGAGACGAACGTAATGCTGAAGACCTCTGTTAAAAGAACGAAAATCCATTTCGGATTGCAAATATGCCGGTTGAACAGACCAGCATTTAATCCCGATATGGGACAAACAACGTCGCTGATAATTACGTGTAACCATCGGTGGTATAACTGAGCCACTAGCTCTAGTAAAGTAGTTATGTTTAATAATATTGCTAGACAGATCAAATATCGGGGAAACCACCAACAAAGAATTAATGCACTTGAAAACAAACAAACAGACCTGCGAGAAGTACAATTGAAAAACAGAAGGAACATTCAGCTCGGAGAATTTACAGGTAACTGAGTGATTTTTAGGTAAACCGTAGTAGATCCGGAGAAACCATTTTTGAAGTTTAAAAATACGATGCAAGATACAGGAAGTAGAATAACCCCAGAACAGAATACTATAACAAAGGTAGGAGTGAATCCACGCAAAGTACATCTGAAGAATAATTTGAGTGGAGTTTTTCTCAGGTCGAGACTTGAAATAATACTGTTAATGCAATTTGTATTTGTCGATTTGTAGCCGTAGTCGGAATTGGAAAAATTAATTAGTAATTTCTTTTTCGTTTATTTAATAAGAATCAGATTACATACCACACAAAGATCGGCAAAGGCTCCAGTTCAAACAGGATATAGAGGCTGTGTACAAGCTCACGATATAGCTATAAGCTCTGTTTTAATCCAAATGTAATATGAAAGATCTCAGATAATAATATTTTAACTATTTCTTTCAGTATTAGACGGATATCGTGTAAATGTCTTTTGAAGTATAGCTACATAAAAAATAGCTGATGGTAAAATTTTATAAATTCGGCAAGTTTCACCAGTTCCTTTGAAATTGGTCGCATTGCTTTGATCATTAATCTTCAATCCAATTTCTTTATCCAGTCAGCAATAAGATTTGATGAATGATGATGCAGAGAACTCCAGTTTCTGCAAGAAATCTCCACAGAAAAAAAACCTCCACAATTCTTTGTGAAGCACACGAAAATTATTTCACTTGAATATATAAAATATTGTAAGGTAAATGTAAAATTGCACAAAACATTAGTACCATATATGAGGTAAAAGGTGAGGTAACATTAGAACCATGGTAAGGTGAATGTACAGTTTACCTCATCCGTGATCAGTACTTTCGAGGTCGTCTCGCTCCCTTCATCAATGATTACAACTTTTTAATAAATAAATAAATAAATAAATAAATAAATAAATAAATAAATACAAAAGATGCAGAAAAAAAAGATCGCATAAACCAATCCACGTGTTAACAACCTTAGAATTTCTGTTTCTTGCAAATGAAAACGATTTCCAAAGTCTAAAATTTTGTCGTCAAGTCCACGACTGTTTCAAGGAGGCTTTCAAGGAAATTCTGTGATTTGGCTTATTGCTGAATTACCGTAAGTTACTCAGAGCTGTTCAGTTTACTTTATTTTTCATAACCATTTGTTTCCTCTTCAAATTTTTGCTGTACAAAACTGAATGCTATTTGAACTTAGTTTATTTATGTGTCATTCACTAACTTCGCATTTTGGCAATGACAGCCGCAACTAAACGTATTAAAATGTCGATTTTATGTCAGTCTCATTAATCACAGGAGGGCCATTTGATAAAGAAAATCAGACATTTTTCAGTTTTGGCCTTACGTTTGTAATGTCGGGCGTAATCATGGATGATACTGAAGGATTATATTGGAATGATACTGATGTCAACGAAGATTCAGTCGGTTTTGTCGATACTGACCGTATTTTGGATCCGTTTTTCAAAATAATTATTTCAGTTTAAGAAATTAGTTCGTCGTTAATTAAAATTCAATGAAGGTTGGATTGAGTGAAACAGCTGTATAAAATGATTTCCATAAGTCTGAAAAAAAATCTTAATGGGAAGTTTGTCGGGGGTTATTTTTACGATGGTGCATCAAATAATGGCAAGGGATCTCCGAAAATATTTCCAATCGCAGATTCTTCTTAGGTGCTTTGATATTTTCTTTAGTGAGTGTTACATGATGAAAGCTGTTTAGATTTCTTTCTTTTCTTTCTTTATCTAAAAAATGGATTTGTAAATATTTACCGAACTTTAAGGAAATTTAAACAGGGACTTCAATTTCGACAAAAAAATAATTAGAATTCCTGAACTGATAAGATACTTAGTAAATCCCTGAATTTGAAATAATATTTGATTTATTAGAGATCCTGCTCTTTTTTTGTAAACTTTAATACTGATAAGCCTATCGTGTCAACATTCTCCACTTCAAAGAAGAATTTGTTTTACAGTTACACGTAAGAAGTAGACGACAAAAAAACGTCAGAAAGTGTTTATCAGTCAATGAATAGTGATTGTGTCAGATTGGTACGTATTCTGCGATTGCCTTAAAAACAGAAAATGCCAAGTAATGACGATAATGGAAAGCGTGTGATGGATGACTATAATAAAAAAAAGGGAGGGAACCATGGATACCATTTTAATCGCGTATGCATTTTGAATTTTCAGTTCGAAAAGAAAACTTCTCAGAAATTGGATTCGACATTTTTTACGTTGCCGCCTTCGATGGTCTTCGACATTGGATTTAAGCAGAAAGTCTTTTGTTCTATTTTGTGGGCGGATATTTTAAGTAGAAATGTCTTCAGTAAAGTTTATCGTTCGCAAAGTTAAACAGAAAGAAGAGGAAGTCGAAAAGTGCCACGAGCAATACTTGCTAAACGAGTCGCGTCCTCCTTTTTTTTTTTCATATTCTAGGTCGTTTTATTTATTTTTATTTTTTTGGTTAAGTGGCTCTTCAGCACTCACCTGATAAAGGACTCTTTTATCGCTTCTCTATGGGTTTTTGAGAAATTTTATTTTTTATTTAATCGCTTTTCTCTCGACGTTTTATCTCGGCGTCGAGCTCTTTATCGCTGGAAAACAAATGAAAGAAGAGCGGGGGCGCACTTGAGAAGGTCGATAAAACCTTAAAAAAGAAAAGGATCATGTCAGATGGACCCCCCCCCTTATATATAAAAGGGCCACAGATTAAAATCACTTTTTCAACTTAGACTCCATTAAATCTTTAGATGAGTACTTTTTTATGTTTTCCTCAATATCTAGCTTTATTGTGTCGTTTTGGAGTCTGTTGTTGAGACCTACGGATGATCCTAATCTAATTTTGTTGGAAATGGCTCGTTAAACGTTTGACACATCATAGTTAATACGTTAAGAGCTTATGGTATCAAAACAGCTGAGAACGTGACGTAAATGAAACCAAATATCGGCCAAGTTATCTTATGACGATTTATTACATTATTGATAAAATCATTTTTCCGATTTCTGTTTTTTGAAGTGAATCCGCCATCTATTAACTAAACAGAGAAAAACTGTTTGTTTTCAGTTTAGATTTCTTGTCACGACACAGATTTCGTTGCCTGTTTAATAGGATTGACGGAAAGGAATAAGATAATCACAGTAATCGAGGCAGTTTTGCTAACGAGAAGAATTTAAGATGGACGAGGAGGTTGCTACTGCCCTTGAGAAAGGCAAATTGCGTCTCTTTAAGTGATGCACACTGAACAAGAAGAAGAATTTTGTTGACGAGAAGGCTTTCATTATGGTTTGTTTCCTTGTCTAAAAGGCAAACAGCTCTTACCGTTTTGTAATTGTAGGTTTCATGACTTGTTAAAGATCCTCTAATTTGCAAGTAATAAAATTAAAGTTGAACTAGAGAGCGTTGCTCATGCTTGCATATTGAAGTATTGTATGCATGGTTCACTTTGAGGGCTGTGATTTCCTACACGTGTAATTATTATATCTTTAAAGCTTTTATTATTGCTAAATAGTAACAGACGGATTTCCTTACACTACTTTGTATAAGTATTAGAGACTTAGGCTATTATCATCAGCAGCATCCATGCTTGAACATTTCCTACCTAAATATTTTTTAATGGTCTTTATTTTTAACTTAGAGCAAATGATTTTTCCACTGATTATAGGGAAGAGATGAAAATCTTAGATTTTCTCTCGGTTTTTAGACAATTTAAAAATCAATTCTCTTATACAGACGTTTCTTACCATCTATATTTATACGTGCTAAAACAATCCTTGAAAAGGTAATATTTTGGTCTACTTTTCTAATATCGCATACGAATAAAATATGCTATCAAGAAAACCAGTACTCTGAAGACTTCCATTCATCATTAGAAGACAAGACTGTCTTTTTACTCTCTATTCAGTTCTTTGCCAATTACCTATACGTTGCAAATAAATTGCAAGCATTAAGTACATGAAATTACCAGTCTGTGCATCATCGAAAAATAACGAAGATTGTTAAACAGAAACACGTTTAGAGGTTGGGAAGCAATTTTATTCACAGAATTTAAAACAAATCTTCTTGAGTATTAAGGCATGAATCTCATTGGTGTACTAATCTATAGATCCCCATCTGGTAAAGTTCCTGCGCTTGTTGGTGGAACCATTGCGTAACAACAAATTCTACGTCAGCGTCGGAATTACACGCGCCATCCTTTTAGTGATTGTTTCAGAGGACCAAAGACATGGAAATCGCAATTTCCAAGTGTCTGATGCGGCAACACGAGCATGTCCTCGACGGGCCAAATCTTCCGTGGATTTCCTTCCTTGTCGAAATTTCTTGGATCGTTCAACCACTGTCGTATGAGAAAAACTACGGTCGCCGTATGCTTCTTTTATTCAAAAATTTCCATTGGCCGATGCCAAAAATTGAATAGCAGCATGCAGATTATCGTTGGACGGATTGCATAACATGAACGCCATTTTCCAACTTAATTCCAACTCTTATGAAGAGTAATCTTCCATCTCTTCAAATAACTCCAAGTAATTAGGGAATCAGATTCGTTATAGATTGCAAATTTTTATAGATTTCGTACAGTTGAAATTTTTATGAATAGTTGACTTGCCAGAAGAATGATCTTTAACATAATTAGAAAGACAACAGTAGTAGGCATTGTTTGGTTTCCCATATTGTAAGTTTTTTGAAGTGCTTTCTATATTTTTAAGCAAAATATCGCTTTGATATTGCCACTTTCATTTGTCTATTAAGATAAGGGCATTGGCATTAAGTGATCGTTTAAATTTTGATTGCGAAAAACTGAGGGCTTAAGAAGTGGCATGTTCGGAAGAAGTTGAAGACGTTTGTCTTTGAGTCCCTCTCGTGAAATCTCTTTTGTCTTCTCGGTTTCCGTTAATGGCCCGTCTAGTTCTACGTCTTTCAATTAGAGGGTTGTTGCTTGCATTACTACTTTCGTGTTGGTCGTGATGGTGAAAGAGAAATTTTTCTCAAAAGAGAGGCGCTGATGGAAAGGGCTTAACGAGTGACCTGATGAGAGACGTTGGTTAATATCCCTCATTAAACAGCAGAAGAGAAAGGTGTTCAGTCAGTAAAGAGGGGGCTTGGCTCGGGCAATTACTTTTTCTTCCGTCTGTCGCTAATTAAGAGTTCTCTTCCTCCTCCGCCTTCCGTTTCCTTTCCTCCTTGTGGATTATGTGCCTCCTTCCCTCTGTATAAATATATAGATTAATTTGTTTCCTGGACACTTTCACTCCTAAATCCCTCACCTTATGAGCTCGTTGTCCCCGAGCAGCAGTTTCAGTCTTCCAAAAGCAATGTCGCCGGCTTGGCTTTTCTGTGGAGGTGCATGGTAGCTTTTATGGCTTTCGTGTTAAATTTTTAGAGTGAATAACGTGCTTGTCGACACAATGGATGAAATTTCTTTCTGCTCTTTCGTCTTTTTAGCGTTTTCAGCAAGCCATAAATTCACCGTTTATTGTCTGTTTGCTGTTAAGTCAGTGGAACGGGAGGATTTAATTCTATTTTTCCTTGTTGAGCTGTTGAGGGTAGAAATAAAACGTGTGAAATACATGTTTCCTGAATTGTTGAATTTGCTTGTTTTTACCGTTTTACTTTATTGTTAATCTTTCGTAACGGTGTTTTATGTGTAATAATGGATTTTAGGAGAAACGCGATTCCTCGCACATCCGAAATGGGTATTTCGCAGAATGCGAAGTATAAAATATAAAAATTTTAAATAAGATGCAGAAGTTTTAAAATTGGCCTAGCTCTCATCATGCATAAAGTTTTATACACCTATACTGCGTAAGATAATTATTTTAATATGTAAGCCTGTTTAATGAATGTTTACATTTCACAAACTTGCAGAAAAATATTAAAATCATTACTGTATTTGTTTCTGGAAATAAGCTCAAAGAAACTGGGTAGTTTTCTTCAATAACATGCTAGCACACATGTAAATGAACATATTTTTCTATTTTTACCGATACATACAATATTATGCTGCATTCTCAATTGGACAGACTTAAAAATTTAATTTAAAAATATTCCCTGAACTACATAACAGACCTCTTTTGCTGTTTTTAATTAATGCGCTTATATTAGCTTCACTTGTAACTAACTTTGTAAACAAATCTTGGAAGTCGAATTTAACCTACTTCCCGAAAAGGTAGAGAGTTGAAATTTGATGCACATGTGCAGGACCGATGACAATGAATGTTTAAAAAAAACATTCTTTCAAATCGGTTCACTGGTTCGTGTTTTAAAGGTACTAATTCATTACTACGAATTGTCCAATTGCCACAACAAACAATTCGTTATGACGAAGGTTAAATGTATCCGTCGTTTATTGTTGCTAAATTAATTGTTGACGCCGGCCTGAAGAGATATTATAATAAAACATAAAATAAAGCGTATTTTTTAAAAAAAAGCTATTTCTTTCCCTCTTATTAATGTTCGCATCCAATTCAAAAACATTTGTATGAGGCTTATTTATTTTTCCATGATATTATTTCGTTATAAGACTTAAAATATTTCCAGTATAAATTCGGTTTCGTGAATTTTAAATATTTCCTGGAAAGGAAAACATGTAGGGATCGTCAAGAAATAAAATTTTATCTTGTATCTCTCTTCAGAAGGCGTTCAAAAAAGACAAGAGTGATTTTCTTAACGGTAAACACGGAATTTTCTTCGTGATCAGTCTTTTCAAAAGTAGTCCTCGCTGACTTAGCTAAACGTTAACCTTCCTCATCAGCTTCGGGAACAAAAGGAAATTACAAGCCAGGACTGTATGGAAAGCGAGATCCACATTCGATGTGTTGTCTCGCAAGATAGTGTTTACTGTGTTTGCAACGTGATGAAGAAGCCAGCCACTTGGATAGAGTGGGGTTTTTTTTTACGGGATCTGTTGCTGCAGATTTTACTAGTATGCGGTAGAATCGAAGTTCGTATAGGATCCTGCGGATCAATCGAAAAGGGAAATGCATCACTTTGCCGACTTTGGAAATTTTTTCGGTTTCGATTCCAAAAGTGATTTTCGGACTATGATTGTATGACCATGATCATCGCCAGTTAACCTCCGTTATAAACTCCAGAAAGTTGTCTCCGACCTCAGCAAACTAGTGTTACAGGTGCAGAAAGACGTAGACTGTCATCTACTTTTGTTTGTGAGTCTGTACCCGTGAGACACACGCGGAAAATGTAAAAATGTGAACATACCTGCAATAATACCCGAAGCGATAGAGAGTTTCCGCACAGTTATTCGCCTATTTTCATACACATTGGCAGCAACTATGTGAATGGATGTCCTTTGATAACAATGCGAACTGTTCTAAGTCTATTCTTGCTTTAGTGTTGTTTCTCAGTCTTGTTGAAAGTCATTGTAACAGCGGACTGCCGTCGAATGGGGCAGGACGTCCTCACCATGTGGTTGTTCAAGCATAGAAAATATGTCTGAAAATTGAGCAAGTTTTGATAGCGGAATATTGCTCCTCTCTTTGGCGGCCATTTCTATGTCAGGAATATGCATTTCTCACTACAAAGCTATAAAAAACTGCTATGGTTACTCACAAATGGCTGAATTTTTCAAACATGTCACTCAAATTTATTACTGATTATCTTGTTCTTTTGAAGAATAAACTCTGCCGCAATCTTCATTAAACAGCTTATGTAATATTCGAGAACGCTTGTAAATTTGCAATACTGCGAAGAACAGGGATTGGACAAAATAATGGAAATGCCTAGAAAAGCATAATTAGTAGAGTGCAAGCGCGCTTTTGATTGTAAAACAGCCTGAACGCTTGGAATGGAGTATACATTTCCTAGAGGGTTTTTAAGGGAATATTCAGCCATTCCTCATGCACACATTGCTCAATTTCTTCGGGCTAGAAGTAAGTAAATTCCCCTGACTCTGAATTGTTTACTTGTCTTCTCCAGGTGCGAAATAACGTGAATTATTCTGATCACAGCGTGAATTATTATTATTAACGTGAATTAGTAATTTTTTTGATCATCTGATCACAGCACGTTTCCATTACACGACAGACAAAGTTTTGTACTCATAGCATGACTGCTATCTCCGTCTTGTATTAACTGGAGTGACCTGTGATTTGGCAGTAGAAGCTCGTCATGAATATTTTGTTTGTGAAGTTTCTTCCGCCTTGTTTTTGTGGAAATGGGCTCCTGGAAATGCATATTGAGCTCTGCAATCACTTTCGTCGCTGAGGTTCTCTTTGCTGGTGCTGACAGTTCTCTTCATTGTCCTTTTGAATTTGTCCCTTTTCGCGCTAGCACTGTATGCAGTTATGACCTTTGATACAGTAAGGGCCGGTTCATTATCTACTTTCTCAAGTGAGTCTTCTACAGTGACATTGTTGTAACCAAGTGTTCATCATCTCAACAATGCAAGCCCATTGTTACAGAAGGAATGAACTGGCTCTTAGTCTTGATATCCAAGTAGCAGAGCGACTTTTGTAACGGACGCACTAGATTTGTTCTGATGGCCACTCAACTAGCACCAGGAAACTAACAGGGTTTCCATTATTTTGTCCAACCCCTGTAGTATTAGGTCATTTTTGTGATTTATAAAATTTTGTAAGAATTTGCACATTAGAGTTAACAATTGATTGATAATTGTGGCAATTTAAATCAGGACCAAGAAAGCTCGAGTTTTCAATTTTTTTGGTCTCAAAATTTTCGACCTTTAGCTGTTATGTGCTTTATAAATTGCAAATAAATACATTTTAAAGATTATTTTGTGTAGTTGGGTTTTATTTTTTCGTCCTCTTTAATCTTTTCCATACTTTTGAATGCATTGCGAAACGTTCTGAGTTCATTGTCTTTTCCGTCTGGTCGTTTATTGTTCTTAAAAAGGTGTTTTTTTTGTTTTTTTTAATAAGCAGGTGATATTTTTTTTCCTACTCACGCCTGAATTACAGAATAAGTGAATTATAAAGAAAGAAATCTCGGCGTTTTGGGGTTTGAGTCCATTCTTTCATGAAAATGTTTTCTGCATCTAATTAAGTTCGTCGGAAGGAGAAGGAAACGTCTCCCTTTGGTGCAATTTCCTTGCCAGTCGCTGCCAGGAAATAGCGAAGAAAATAGAATGAAGAGGATAACTATATGGATGAAGTGAGGAGGGAGCGAAAAATTGTGAAACCAAAAAGTGAATGAGTGTAACTACGACACCTTTTTGAATTCTTAAGTAGACTAACGTAAAGGAAAAAGTTTTTGTTTTTCTTTGAAAGTACTTTGATATATTGAATTTTTTGCGAATTAGATGAGATGAGAGTAATTAAGAAATGTTTTTTAAATAAAAATATGGTTCTTTAAGAAAAATTTTTTATATCTGGTTTCGTTTTAGGTTTGATCTAATAAAGGTGCTGCTTATTTAACTTAGTACGTTTTTTGTAATGCCCTATGACTTTATATATGCAAATTTCCACTTACAAGGAAATGTTGAATTTCTGGGGATTTTTTTTGAACTTTCTATTTAATTTTAATTCCCTGCTTAATCTCGGTGGCTGTCACAATCCTTTTTTGGGTTAAATTAATAATGTTCATTTCGTGCGAATTCTCGAGAGTTCCTTCTCCTCATCCACTTAAGTAAAATCCGACTTCATTTATAGTCATCTTTTAATTTTTTTAAAGCAGTTTTTATGAAAACATTGCCTAGAAGTTAACTCTTTGGGAGGAAAAAAAGAAACCTTTGTACTCATATTGTATTTTAAATCGTCCTTGTAATCTCATAGAAACTAATAGACGATGCCTTGAGCACGCACGCCGAGCTTATTTCTTTCCCTTCTCGCTTATTCCGTCTGAACAAACAAGAAAATCAAAGAGAATTAATGTTAATGGGAAGGTGTTATTTTACGGAGAGAAAGAAAAAACGCTGTTTTAGAAACAAAACTTATATAATTTGTTGGTAATTAATGCGGAAGTTAAGGCAGAATAGGAATGCGCCATCCAATTTAAGGTGTATCACTGAACCTGAAAGTCACGACGATTTGGTAATGAAGATGGTTTACGTGAGCAACGGAAGTAGGACTTGGTGCTCTACATTAACTCAAAATGGTTAATTAAGGGTCTAACTATAGAATAACTTTAAGGAAGCGTTTCCACTGCAGGTTATTAAGACTTTGTGTGAAGCTTGAGGCCCGACTTCTTCGTGATGAGATTCCTATGCTTTGCCTCTTAAATTTTTATTTAGGAGTGCATGAGAATTTTCCTCATAATTGGATAGAGTTAAAGATTTCAATTTATGTAAAGGTCATCAGATGTTCGCAAAGGAGGCAAACCAGTCGCTATGAAGCCATATACAGGGTATTTCTGTACAAACTTTAAGAATATCTTCAAAGGACCAAAGCAAGCATTAAATGTCATATGAACATGGGGTCGAAAACGCTTCTTTCTAGAGTTGTAATGGTTTGAATGTGTCCTGCAGTAGACGAAAGTAACGTTAAAGCGTATAGGAGTTGCAACCTGTGTGATATATTTCTGCGTTAGAGCAAGACAGTACACTTGTTTTCAAAGGCAAATGCTATAGCAAAGGGTCAAAATGGCCTCCGGTTTATTGAATTGTCATAACTCTGCTTCTACTACAGGACACCTTCAAACCGTTATAACTTTAGAAAGAAGTGTTTTTGAGCCAATGTTCATATGACATTTTCTGATTGTTTTGCTCCTTGGAACATATGCTGAAGGTTCGTATAGACCATTCAGAAACACCTTATATGAAGCATTGTGTTTATAACTTTTATGAAATTGTTTATCAAGATTATGTATTATTCGGCACGTAGATCCAACCTAGAGTATAACCATTAAGGAATTGATTGTATACAAGGTGAGCAATTACCGTTTGTTTGATTTGTCTTGGGTTCCTTATTGAGCGTCCTCGGGGACATGAGACGGTCTGTTATTTTCTTTTTTTTTTTTCAGTAATCTATTAAATGTGTACGATCTCTGGTAAACGGTAGTCAGTGATTAGAAATAAAATAGTTACTGCAAATTATTCAAGAATTTTTCATTTAAAAAGCATGCATAAAGAAGTGAAAAAAAAATTGCTCTAAGATTGCTTCATTTAAAATTGCATAAAGTGTAACTGCGAGGGGCGATTGATAAATAAGGTCTCCATGGCTGTAACTTTTTTAT